>OY759262.1:44833738-44982189 GCA_963662155.1 Lamellibrachia columna | reverse complement strand
TATATATATACATATATATATATATATATATCTTGTGAGAGCAACAAAGGCATTGTATGGTTAACTAATGAATGACCCTTTCATTATGGGCTTACTTTCATTATGGGTTTGTGGCTGTAATACGTCTAACCAATTGCTCTGTGATGCTCTGCCACACATCTGCTTGACCGCCTTCTGAGCCGCAGTGAACAATGTGAGTCCCATAGCGCCTCATCTGCCGGAGAAGTCTTTAGACACAGTGGGGTAGACGTCCCCTTTAATGGTTATATATATTTTCTCTTTTCTGTGCTATAATAAACTATATTATATATATATATATATATATATATATATATTTATATATATCTATAATTATAGATATATATATATATATATATAATATATTATATATATATATATATATATATAATATATTATATATATATATATATATATATCTATAATTATAGATATATATATAAATATATATATATATATATATATATATATATAATATAGTTTATTATAGCACAGAAAAGAGAAAATATATATAACCATTAAAGGGGACGTCTACCCCACTGTGTCTAAAGACTTCTCCGGCAGATGAGGCGCTATGGGACTCACATTGTTCACTGCGGCTCAGAAGGCGGTCAAGCAGATGTGTGGCAGAGCATCACAGAGCAATTGGTTAGACGTATTACAGCCACAAACCCATAATGAAAGTAAGCCCATAATGAAAGGGTCATTCATTAGTTAACCATACAATGCCTTTGTTGCTCTCACAAGATATATATATATATATATATATATGTATATATATATATATATATATATATATATATATATATATATATATATATATATATATATATATATATATATATATATATAATTATATATATATATATATATATATATATATATATAATATATTAAATATATATATAATATATATAATATATATATATATATATATATATATATATATATATATATAATATGATATATATATATATATATATATATATATATATATATATGTATATATATATATATATATATAGAAAAGAGAAAATATATATAACCATTAAATATATATATATATGTGTGCGTGTGCGTGTATATTTTCTCTTTTTTGTTCTATAATGAATTATATATTTATATATATATATATATATATATATATATATCTCTTTTCCCAGTCAGAAACCCCTAGCTACCAGTCCATGCCACGTGTTTGTTTAATTAAGCCAGGAAGTCCAGTAAGCCCATAATGAAAGGGTCATTCATTAGTTAACCATACAATGCCTTTGTTGCTCTCACAAGATATACATATATATATATATATATATATATATATATATATATATATATATATATATATATATATATATATATATATATATAATTATATATATATATATATAATATATTAAATATATATAATATTTATATAATATATATATATATATATATATATATATATATGTTTAATTGTTATATATATTTTCTCTTTTCTGTGCTATAATAAACTGTATTATATATATATATATATATTTATACATATATATAATTATAGATATATATATGTAATATATTATATATATAATATATATATTTATATATTTAATGGTTATATATATTTTCTCTTTTCTGTACTATTATAAACTATATGATATATATATATATATATATATATATATATCATATTATATATATATTTAATGGTTATATATATTTTCTCTTTTCTGTGCTATTATAAACTATATATATAATATATATATATATATATATATATATATATATATATATATATATATATATATATATATAATATGATATATATATATATAATATAATGGTTCTGTGCTATAATAAACTGTATTATATATATATATATTTATACATATATATAATTATAGATATATATATATGTAATATATTATATATATAATATATATATATATATTTAATGGTTATATATATTTTCTCTTTTCTGTACTATTATAAACTATATGATATATATATATATATATATATATATATATATATATATATATATATATATATATATATATATATATATATATATATATATCATATTATATATATATTTAATGGTTATATATATTTTCTCTTTTCTGTGCTATTATAAACTATATATAATATATATATATATATATATATATATATATATATAATATGATATATATATATATATATATAATATAATAGTTCTGTGCTATAATAAACTGTATTATATATATATATATTTATACATATATATATAATTATAGATATATATATAATATATTATATATATAATATATTATATATATAATATATATATATATATTTAATGGTTATATATATTTTCTCTTTTCTGTACTATTATAAACTATATGATATATATATATATAATATAATAGTTCTGTGCTATAATAAACTGTATTATATATATATATATATTTATACATATATATAATTATAGATATATATATAATATATTATATATATAATATATATATATTTAATGGTTATATATATTTTCTCTTTTCTGTACTATTATAAACTATATGATATATATATATATATATATATATATATATATATATATATATATATATATATATCATATTATATATATATTTAATGGTTATATATATTTTCTCTTTTCTCTGCTATTATAAACTATATATAATATATATATATATATATATATATATATATATATATATATATATAATATGATATATATATATATATATATATATATATAATATAATATATATATATATATATATATATATATATATATATCTTGTGAGAGCAACAAAGGCATTGTATGGTTAACTAATGAATGACCCTTTCATTATGGGCTTACTGGACTTCCTGGCTTAATTAAACAAACACGTGGCATGGACTGGTAGCTAGGGGTTTCTGACTGGGAAAAGAATCAAAAGATGCTGCCTCTTGAAGTGAAGCCTTTGTGGCTTCAGTGCATTCAATGTGCAGAAAAGTGATCCACGGTGTGAATTTGTGAAAACTCATCAATACCAAGTAAAAATTAAACCACATCTACTAAATGTAACAATAATAATTATTCCAAATCAGGGGCAATTACATTTCAATTAATATAGTGGTCATTGCAATAGAATTGACATAATTAAAGTGTTTTAATTCTCCTGTATTAGAAAACATATATAGCTCAGCTGAGATGCGTGCAAGAACAGATGTTTTCATATGCAGGTAGGCCTAATATAATTTGCTATAATATATTTTTTATTGTCGTAGTTGTAAATAATTTGATAAAATAAGAAATAAAATAATTTTCACAATATCATATTGAAAAAGTACTCAGATATACTCATAATGTATTCGTAAAATCTGAGTACATTGAACACGAGTAAACACTTCAGGTGTGCAACCATCCAAGCGTGTCGTCGTAACAATACAATACCTGCGCACGAGCGATTCCGCCGTTGGAATAAATGAGTCCGGCTTCGCTGTCCCGGCGTAATGCTTATGACGTAAATCGTACGTTGCCTGGGCGATCTATACCCTCTTCTTTACGTGGTGGACGATACCAAAGCCCCGCCTCGCTCAGTTTCACACCCACTCGAGTTGTCTGCCTTTTGCTTTTTATACAACCGTCAGTCGAGAGTAGGCGGAATTAATTTACGACGTGGGGTCAGGCCACGATTTATTTTCCCAATGGCGACAATGTTACCGGTTTTTTTATTGCTGTTCGCAAACTTTAAATTTTAATATTCTGAAAAATTTTATCGCCAACTGGCTGGACAAAAGGTGTCAACTTAGGTCACCCCCCCTCCACCTACCCGCCCGAATATCAACACACAAGTTGCTCCCCATCAAATGACGTCCAAAACACATCATGTGTTCCTTGGCAAGGGACCCTACCGTCCCTGACACAAGGGACCCTACTGTCCCTGACACAAGTGACCCTACCGTCCCTGACACAAGTGACCCTACCGTCCCTGACACAAGGGACCCTACCGTCCCTGACACAACGGACCCTACCGTCCCTGACAAAAGGGACCCTACCGTCCCTGACACAACGGACCCTACACAAGGGACCATACCGTCCCTAACACAAGTGACACTACCGTCCTTGACACAAGTGACCCTACTGTTCCTGACACAAATGACCCTACCGTCCCTGACACAAGTGACCCTACCGTCCCAGACACAAGGGACCCTACCGTCCCAGACACAAGGGACCCTACCGTCCCTGACACAAGTGACCCTACCATCCCTGACACAAAGGACCCTACCGTCCCTGACACAAGTGACCCTACCGTCCCTGACACAAGTGACCCTACCGTCCCTGACACAAGTGACCCTACCGTCCCTGACACAAATGACCCTACCGTCCCTGACACAAGTGACCCTACCGTCCCTGACACAAGGGACCCTACCGTTCCTGACACAAGTGACCCTACCGTCCCTGACACAAGTGACCCTACCGTCCCTGACACAAGGGACCCTACCGTCCCTGACATAACAAGTGACCCTACCGTCCCTGACACAAGGGACCCTACCGTCCCTGACACAAGGGACCCTACCGTCCCTGACACAAGGGACCCTACCATCCCTGACACACGCATAAGTTGACAGCCATATACTAGAAACTTTAATCAGGACACGTCATAACTGTCGTAGTCCGTATGGCCATATCACTGTTAAAAAAGAATTTTACAGGCAAAAATATATATATAAAAGGGGTATGTCTCAAAATCATTGGCCCCCCCCCCCGCCCGCCCGCACGCACGCACGCACGCATGCCCGCACGCCCGCCAGGACATATACCAGTTGCTAGTCACAGAGGGTGAAATGTTGAACCCAAAACTATTTGACAAGACAAAAACTAGATCCAAAATGACAAGAAGACGACACATCATGCGATGAGATATTGCGAACTCCGACCGTCACAAGAAGTACTCATCTTCCTTCGTATCTGGGTCCATGGGGGTGGTTCGTACATCACAAAAATTCGAAATTCCCCGTGGGATGGAGATCTTACGAAGGAACGTAATTGGACGTTTGACGTCACGTACAATTGTTAGCAACGCTTTGCGAGGTTTGTACGATTGTTCCGAGCTACGTCATCTGTGAAATCGGCAGCAGTGCATGCGTTTGTGGGCGTGGAGTATATATCCATCATTGCCGTTATCGTTGTTCTAACTAAACTTGACTGGGTCGTGCAAGGAGTCGTATTGAAGCTCCTGCAGTGCTTGCATTTTCTCCTGTGCTACGCCGGGCAACTCGTCTCAATTGTTGTACAGAAATTGAGAGATTTCACACACACACACACACACACACACACACACACACACACACACACACACACACACACACACACACACACACACACACACACACACACACACACACACACACACACACACACACACACACACACACACACACACACACACACACACACACACACACACACACACACACACACACACACACACACACACACACACACACACACACACACACACACACACACACACACACACACACACACACACACACACACACACACACACACACACACACACACACACACACACACACACACACACACACACACACACACACACACACACACACACACACACACACACACACACACACACACACACACACACACACACACACACACACACACACACACACACACACACACACACACACATATATGCGTGCATGCGTGCGTGCGTGCGTGCCAGCCTACCTATGCACGAAGAGAGAATTCTAAGACTCATTAGCAGAACTATTCAGTGTTTCCGACTGTGGAAAAGCCGATAAAAAGGAACCTGTGACGTGACGAGGCAATGCAGTGCGTAGACGGACTGTTCGCTGGAGGGAGACGTGTGTCGTCGTAAATAATGACAGGCGAGGCGATTGTTCACACACGATACACCGTCCGTCTTACAATAGTCAGCCAGGTGCTGCTGGCGTACGAGACGTGCGCTACCGTGGGAGTCGGTGTGCATTTCGTGCGTTCTAACGGGCAGCGCGTTGTTTGTGGGACAACTTTTTGCATGTGTACACCATAGGTTAATTTATGTCAGTAGGAAATGTGAAAGAGACTTCGTGTACACCATATTTTTAATATAATAGTTGGGTTGTCAGTAGGAAATGTGAAAGAGACTTCGTGTACACCATCTTTTTAATATAATAGTTGGGTACGACCAAGTCATAACTTTGTTAGGAAACCAATTCATTGTAATTTTCTGCACTTCAAGTTGTTAATGCACGTGTCTTCATGCTGTTGCCCAGTATAGTGTGGAAGTGCACATACGAATGAACGGTTCGGTTTTTTATACAGAGCAAATAAAGGATGTTAACGCATCCAAAGGCATAACATGACGATTACATTTGATACAGGCTTCACGTTAACGAACATGACGATTACATTTGATACAGGCTTCACGTTAACGAACATGACGATTACATTTGATACAGGCTTCACGTTAACGAACATGACGATTACATTTGATACAGGCTTCACGTTAACGAACAATGACAATTCAACTTAGAAAGCAGCTGGCGTAAACCGACGTTTTATTTATATGCTACGCATCGATGTATCAGGTAACCGCGCGCGCAACCATGCACACAGGCACGACTGCTTGCACATAAATCCCCACGGTCAGGGCGTTTTAGGGATTTTTCCACTAGGGGGACACCTCAAAGGTGTACTTTCAGTGGTAAAAAAATGCACAATTGTAGAACAAGTGGCATTTTTATTTACAGCTCAGATTACAACTCGATATGCACGAATGTACCATTTGTGGGCCATATTGTGAGAAGCAAAGCAATTTAGTTGCACATGCAGTAACAGTAATCAAACACACCAAGTAGAATGTGTCGGGTAAATACACGTGGATCCTGGATTTGACCAAACGATACGAATATTTCAGAGATAGGTAGAGAGGAAATGTGCGCTCGTTGTTTGCAGCACAGACGAATATTGTGCTGCAGTTACAGCGGTAGACTATAAATTTAGTGGCGTCATAATGTTTTCCCACCAAACAATGTGCGAACATCTTCTCTCTACCTGCTTAACAACACGTTTTGCAAACTCACTACGCCCACCCCCAGTCGTTTACGAACAGTTTGACACAATACGTTGTTAATTATTATTATTATTATTGTACTATTGAAATTGCCATTTCGGGACCTTGATCCAGTGGAAGTGGACTAAAAGGCAGGATAGACTCGGGGGGGGGGGCAAATGAAAGGCGAAGGGAATGACGTGTCATAATTTATCACAACGGCATCCGTTAGATGCAACTGCGTCATGACGAGATGAATTGTGTATGAGACAGTATACGTGTTGTGTACGTGTTATGTACGTGTTATGTACGTGTATATGTGTTACGTACGTGTAACGTGTATATGCGTTACGTACGTGTATATGTGTTACGAAATACTGCATCGGTCTGATTCGAAGCCAGGATCCAGCCTTGAATTGCTGCCCACCAATTCATAATTATGCAGGTTTTTACCCATGTCCCGCCCAAGCGTTTACTTGCGCACATAAGCGCACGTGCAAGCAAGCACTCGCGACCACGCAGGCTATTTAAAAAGTGAAAACGAACGCGTCTCAATCACTAAACGTTATTTCGAGTCGCAAACAGCTATCAATCACAGCCAGTCGCCGCTAGTCCGGACGGCGACGCGTGATTAGCCGCTAGTGGAGCCTGCGTTCCGAGCCGCCGAGACGTGTGAGCCGGCACGTAGGTCACGGCTGCGGCCTCTCCACACCCGTAGTCGACCGCCGACGCTAGCAACAGAAGTCGACGAACTGGTAGCATGTTTATGGCGTTAGTGTACTCGTTTATAATATTTGGCCTTCAACAAACGCCCACGCCACAAAATGCATTGTCAGTATGAAGATTAGAATGTGATTAACAAATCATGTTATTATTACTACTAACGGGGTATTGATGACGATAACCATATTGTGTAAGTATATATGGTGTATTCGGTTTTGTAACAAATGTGACTAGTAGGGGCTCATTTAGGGAGAGGCCATTGAACCATGCTACTTGGCTCAGAGTTATTATGGTAATGGGCCGACCCGGATCATATACCAAACACTTTTCACACAGTTACATGAACCGTTTCGCGATCACTGGCATGGTAGGCCCTACCGGTGTTTTACACATTAAATTGCTGCAGCTCCTGGGAATTTAAACGACTATACGTACGTCAGCTCATTCTGTAATATAATTTTATTGACGCAATTAATATTTGTAATATAGGCCCTATATTGATCAATACGGTTACGTGAACCTATTGCGTTCGGCGTCACTTTGTTTATAAACTGGACGTGGGCCTTGTATCGCGTCGTGTTACGCTGACCTATCGTATACCCCAAATCGACCGTCGTCTTAGTCGACGTTAATACGTGGACGCGCTAATGACGTTGTTTATTATGACATCTACGTTTTTCGAAATAAGGTGGCAGCACTTCGTGACGACCGAGTTTTGACTTTTGTGTCAAGTGCGCACGTCAATCATGGGTGGCAAAGTCATCACCGATATCGACAGACCTTCGTGAACAGGCGTGCATGTCCGCTAGATGGGCCAACCGCCGTGGCCTACGTGACAGGCGGCACGTGCCGTCGCCGACCTGCAGCGCCGCTCGATCGTGGCTAGACGCGAGTCGCCCGCTCAAGGCAACTAGGCTTTATTACGTGATTCGCTGTCAAGTGAACGATATCTCCGGGCCGTTGATTGTTACGATCTGGTTAGCAGTGGCGTATTTAGGGGACGGTGGCTTTGGGGCCCCTTTGGCTTAAATATGTTGTGATTCTTTCGTGTGTAATCTGTTGCACCACTATAATTATGGTATTACATGGTAAATACATTAACCAAGTAAAGTTTGACCCGGCCTCCCCTTTGCGAAATCCTAGATACACAACTAACCGGTTAGCAATAATGGTTAACGATAATTTTATTTCTCGTTCGGTCTCCGCCGCTGTTAAATATAACGGTGCGAAAGGACATTGGTACGTCTGTGAAGCGTAAAAATAAATAAGCCTTTTTGTCATCGGCTTATGGGGGGGGGGCGAGGGGGCATGGCAGGGCGCGTTCGTGACCCTCATTCGCACGGGGTCCCAGTGAAAGATCTGTCCTGGATACGCCCCTGTGTTTAGTGACATAGCTGCATTTCCTCCGAGGCAACCTTCACTTGACATGCCAGAGAAAAGGACGATTCCCAGACACGTGGCGAGATCACGCAGAGCCGGTGTAGTATTGCAAATGGACCCCCGTGCAAACGGACCCGGGGGTCCATTTACCAGTGATAAATGGGCCGGGGGTCCATATTCAATTCGTGGTAAACTGACCCCGGGCGTGGATAACGTACCACCATCTGTTCAGTTTTATTATTGGTACATATCAAGCAATGATACTTAGGGGCATTATTTTATTTGAACTTCTATTTTAGCAGTAAATAGGTTTTGATGAACTGCTTGGATATGTGGTCTGTTGTCAATGACCGTGGAAAATGTAACCCCTCCTACCACGTATCTCCAAAGTTCTGCGTTTGAGTAGATGGGTATTATTTAATTAATAGTATTACTAGTATTAGCATAAATCGTAATTGACTGAATTAATGGTTATATATAAATGAACGGCCAAATATGCATGCTATATCTTACAGTTAAAACTCATGCTTTGTATGAATACGGAGGGATACATAGAGCACTATAGATGACTTTTGATGGGCTGCTTTCAAAGAAAATGAGTTCTTGTGGGGACATTTGAAGGGCGTGAGCATAAGAAAGCAATTGAAAGTGTTGTTTACACCTGGTGGCTCACGCGGGCAGTTTTTAGCTCCGTTCCAAGTTGGGCGAGTAGATTAAATTAACTTCACATCAAACGGTCATGAGCACTGAAATGTCCAGTCGTGGAACTGAATCCCGGCCGTGGAAATGTAATTGTAAAAAAATAGGTGGGAACCGTTCTCAATAACCGTGGAAAATGTACCCCCCTTCTTCTATGTGCCTACTACCTTTAACTAAACAAATTGTGTTATTTATTGGTTATTATTTATTGTTATTTATTGACCCACTGGTTATAATATGTGCAACTTCCACGGCCCCGTGCTGCTGTTGCGTTGTTTGTATGGAGAGGGGGTCCGTTCTCAATGGCCGTGGACAATGTACCCCTCCTTCCATGGGCCTACTACCATGTACCTCCTTCCATGGGCCTACTTCCATGTACCTCCTTCCATGGGCCTACTTCCGTGTACCTCCTTCCATGGGCCTACTTCCATGTACCTCCTTCCATGGGCCTCCTTCCATGTACCTCCTTCCATGGGCCTACTTCCGTGTACCTCCTTCCATGGGCCTACTTCCATGTACCTCCTTCCATGTACCTCCTTCCATGGGCCTACTTCCATGTACCTCCTTCCATGTGCCTACTTCCATGTACCTCCTTCCATGCGCCTACTTCCATGTACCTCCTTCCATGGGCCTCCTTCCATGTACCTCCTTCCATGGGCCTACTTCCATGTACCTCCTTCCATGGGCCTACTACCATGTACCTCCTTCCATGTACCTCCTTCCATGGGCCTACTTCCATGTACCTCCTTCCATGGGCCTACTTCCATGTACCTCCTTCCATGGGCCTACTTCCATGTACCTCCTTCCATGTACCTCCTTCCATGGGCCTACTTCCATGTACCTCCTTCCATGGGCCTACTTCCATGGGCCTACTTCCATGGGCCTACTTCCATGTACCTCCTTCCATGGGCCTACTTCCATGTACCTCCTTCCATGTACCTCCTTCCATGGGCCTACTTCCATGTACCTCCTTCCATGTACCTACTTCCATGGGCCTACTTCCATGTACCTCCTTCCATGTACCTCCTTCCATGGGCCTACTTCCATGTACCTCCTTCCATGTACCTCCTTCCATGTACCTACTTCCATGGGCCTACTTCCATGTGCCTCCTTCTCTTTAAATATCTTACAGTTAAAACTCATGCTTTGTATGAATATGGAGAGATACACAGAGCAATAGAAAACTTTTGATGGACTGTTTTCAAAGTAAATTAATTCTTACTTACATAGTGACTTCAAAATGGAGACCTAGCTGCTTGTTTTGACAGGAACGACACCGATGAGAATTGTAATCTGTTAAGGTTTGTTTGAGAATAAACTTAATTCATTGATTTAAATGGATTTCTTTATTACAGTAATAACCTATTACGTCCATTTTATGTGGAACCATTTTCCACAGCGTAAACGGTGGTCGTACGTGGTAAATGGACCATGGTCCATTTATCACGGTGGGGGTTCCCAGTGGAAAATGGACCAGGGGATCCATTTACAATCTCACACCGGCGATCGACGCGGTTTATCCCAGACATCAACGTAACCAGTCGCTCCCGGGTCTGTGACCCATATGTAAATTTACCATGGAATCACATGGTATTTAGTGGTATTATATGTTATACGATGACATTACATGGTAAACTGTTGTAGACCATGTTTTTTTCATATATTGTGTATGGTAGTTGTACGATATACCATGATTTACCTGTTTCAAAACTCCATGGTATTTTCCCATGGTTTCCATATTTTCAAAACACCATGGCATATCATGGTATTTTCCCATGGTTTCCATATTTTCAAAACACCATGGTATATCATGGTATTTTCCCATGGTTTCCATATTTTCAAAACACCATGGTATATCATGGTATTTTCCCATGGTTTACCTGTTTCAAAACAAGTATTTACCATGGAGTGCGACGGTATATTTTCGTAAGGGTAAGCCCGCCATACACATATCGATTCTTTAAAAAGTGTTGCCAACTGTTGGTGGAGAACACACACGTAACGACTACGCTTGACTTGTTGGCAACTGATGAATCGGCTCGTGTATGGCGGGTTTTAGAGTTATCGTCGATTACGAGTCGTTGGCTGCAGACTTTTAATGCCGTAACTTCGCCGAAACATACATTGGCCCGGGGGAGGGTGTGGGCCCTAAATACATTGGCCCGGGGGAGGGTGTGGGCCCTAAATACATTGGCCCGGGGGAGGGTGTGGGCACTAAATACATTGGCCCGGGGGAGGGTGTGGGCACTAAATATTGGACTTGGGGAGGGTGTGGACATTAAATACATTGCCTTGGGGAGGGTGTGGACATTAAATACATTGGCCTTGGAGAGGGTGTGGACATTAAATACATTGGCCTTGGGGAGGGTGTGGACATTAAATATATTGGCCTTGGGGAGGGTGTGGACATTAAATACATTGGCCTGGGGGAGGGTGGGGGCACTAAACAGATTGGCCCTGGGGAGGGTGTGGACATTAAATACAATGGCCCGGGGGAGGGTGGGGGCACTAAATACAATGGCCCGGGGGAGGGTGGGGGCACTAAATAGATTGGCCTTGAGGAGGGTGTGGACATTAAATACATTGGCCTGGGGGAGGGTGGGGACACTAAATACATTGTCCTTGGGGAGGGTGTGGACATTAAATACATTGGCCTTGAGGAGGGTGTGGACATTAAATACAATGGCCCGGGGGAGGGTGGGGGCACTAAATACATTGTCCTTGGGGAGGGTGTGGACATTAAATACGTTGGCCTTGGGGAGGGTGTGGACATTAAATACATTGGCCTTGGGGATGGTGTGGACATTAAATATGTTGGCTTGGGGGAGGGTGGGGGCACTAAATAAATTGGCCTTGGGGAGGGTGGGGGCACTAAATACAATGGCCCGGGGGAGGGTGGGGGGGGCACTAAATACAATGGCCCGTGGAGGGTGGGGGCACTAAATACAATGGCCTGTGGGAGGGTGGGGGCACTAAATACAATGGCCTGGGGGAGGGTGTGGACATTAAATATAATGACCCGGGGGAGGGTGGGGGCATTAAATACAATGGCCTGGGGGAGGGTGGGGGCACTAAATACAATGGCCTGGGGGAAGGTGGGGGCACTAAATACAATGGCCCGGGGGAGGGTGGGGGCACTAAATTCACTGCCAGTATAATTATATATCAACCTTGAGAAAAAGTTCAACTCAATGCATTCAACAACGGTTCTAGTGTCACACTTCTGAAATATGTTCACATATCTGTGTCAAGGGTATGAACGCGACAGAACATTGGTCATATAACTTATTTTTTATTAATTTATAACAAAATGAAATGACACCTGTATGAACAACCTCGTACTTAGAATGTCAAGCACCATATTTCTGGAAAGTCTGGAAGACACAGCTTTCCGTGAGAACATTTTACAATGGCGTATGTACACAATAACCACAGCCACAATCTGCTATGTCCTGCTGCAAATTATATTACACAAAATAGACAACATCAAGTTAACCGTTCGTTGACGCTAACCAGTACAAAATACTGCACAAATACACGATTATTGGGATATGGCACCATTTTCTACAAA
Source organism: Lamellibrachia columna (assembly GCA_963662155.1). NCBI lineage: Eukaryota > Metazoa > Annelida > Polychaeta > Sabellida > Siboglinidae > Lamellibrachia > Lamellibrachia columna. The sequence continues at coordinate 44,968,743 of OY759262.1, read as the reverse complement.
CACAGTAAGATCACCAGTATTATGCATAACAGAACAGAAGGGCAGTGCTTATTTCACCTATCTTGTAGCTATCTAGTAGCTAAATCTGCATTCTCAATTCAATTTTTCGTTGTCTCGTTTCAGACTCATTTCTCCAAAAATCTAATTTATTTAGCATCTATCATTTAGCTCGTTTGTAAATTTTTTTTAGCTAGTTTTGATGAAATCATCAGACAAACTATCAAATTAGTTTTGTTCCGACCTAACTGAAAAACGACAAAAGTGGTGACGTAGTTTGAGTTGCAAATAAGACAGCTCAACAGTAAATGAACTTTCGTCAAGTTATCTGATCTAAGGATCAAAGTTAGTTCTTTAAAAGATTTTAACAAGAGTAGACTCATATTATGTATATTACTAAGTATTCATACACTACAGATCTGAATATCAACAAACTTGATCCTACATGAATTGAGAAAGCAGCTTTAACCTAATAAATATACTCTCCTTTCTTAACCAATCCTTTCTGCTTGGTTATGTTCTAGCTTGATAGAGCACATTTAAAACATAACTGACAACAAACACAACTGTTCAACAGCCACACTTTCAACATGACAGTCCAAACATACGCTAACAGTTATAACCTTTTCACGTGATACTCCACAAAAGTTTAACCAACATATTCTTTTCAACTTCTTTTCTTAAAACAAACCTAAATGTTAGATGTTCTTCCAAGAAAACTATGGAGAAACAACCAAATCAGTTTTATGTCATGTCACTAACAAAACAAAGGTAATACTGCAATTTTTTTCTTTTTTATTATATTCACTGTTCGTGGCTTGAAGCCATTTCACCAGAGCTCATTACTTTGAAAGCACTGTGGTGTTTCTATAACGTTTTTTTCACTTCCGTCTTTAGCATTGGTAATTTAAAAATTCCACTATAATCTCTGCCTCTAAATTCCATTATAACATCATTCTCAGACGACTCACGAATCAAGATGATCAATATTTCATGAAATGCATTTTGTTATTTTTCATTACTTTATAAGCCAAACAGTGCCTATATCTTATATGCAATTCTTAGTGAAACAAATTTGGTTCTCGATATTAACCAACTACATGATTGTTCAGTAATAAATCAATACATTGTAGAGCAACGAGAATCCTGTTTAAAATGAACCTCGCTGAGGTTTTGCAGGAACATACCTCACTTTAACACAACAGAAGAGATCCACACAGACACCAGGGAAGTCCTTATATATACAAACGAACAAACGTGTCTTGCTAAAGGAAAATGGGGTTGGATAAACGACACATTAATCATTTGCTGGCATCATTTCTATTAACAACTACTATTCTGAAGAGTAGCCGACACCAATACACAAAACAAAAAAGGAAACTGTAAAAACTCAACACCAACCAACAGCAGTTTCAAGCAGTCTACAAGTATTACCAATGCCCATCAATAAAATCCTAAAAAAAGACCATTTTCATGGTGTATGGTCCATAATTTGTGTTGTATTTCGAAGCAGAAACAACCCGTTAATGACAACAAAGAAATGCTGCCGAGTTCTGTCAGGAATTTGTCACCGCAAAGCAGAATTTTCCCCATTTTAACTGGGAAGACTGTGCTTTGAGATGCGATAGTTGTAAAGACACCAGCAATGAATACATTGACTCTAGACTAGCGGCGGCCAGAAGCAGAGGAGCCAGAGCACCAGGAATGTGATAGCAGTAGTTGCTGTCAGAGTGCGGTAGGGGAGAGGGAGAAAGAAGCTCTCCGTTCCTCATGTTCCTGGTCTTTGTTATGTCCTGCGACAGAGGAGACATCAGCAACAATGTAACAATGGGCCACTTCATAGCAATTACATTATATTTGTTTTTTTAACATATTGTATTTGCTTTCTACTACATTGCAGCTCATTTCTATAATGGGGCTTTGTAAATAAAAAAAAATTCCCCTAATCCAAAAAAGTTGGTGTTGTTGGCTCCAGGGTCTAATCAGATTATCAACAACAAATTGGAAAGGTATATTTTTAGAGTTTTTTAGCAGTCAAAATTTTGCAATAATTGACTTCACATCCACTGCACTGTAATTACTGGATGTGGGTGATTTGTGAGAATATTTCGTAAAAAATGCCAAAATGTCATTTGTTTCCAAAGACAGCCGACAATATATTCCCAACAACTACTAGTCAAATGTATATAACATTTTAAAAAGCACTATGCAATTTGTAGTTGTTGACATCTTCCTTTTGTGGAAGGGTGTGGGGTCAATCCTATCCAAATTTGTTCTGGATTTGAATCTTTTTATATTTACAAAACCCATTAAAGACCAAAAAGACACCTGAACCTAAGCTGCTATTTATCAAGAATAAAACTAGTGTAATTATTGAGGTAGAAATATTTCAGTTTTAGTGATATGAACGCCTGGCTGCTTTGCCAGACAGAACAGCTGAGAAAAGTAGGAAACATGATGTATCTGATGAATTAAACCCCTGCACCAAACTGACACACATGTTCTAACACTACAAGTACACTGCCACAGTACTCTGTCAACTAAGTGTCATTTGTCCCATGACATGGTAAGTTTCAAAATGTACAAGCATGACCATTATTATACCAGCCCTGCTAAAAAAGCTTGGACAAAAACATTGCCAACACGGTCATCAACGATGCGGCTCAGTCTTATATCAGAGTTTAGAAGTTTTATTGAAAAACATGTTATGGATGAAATTACAAAAAGTGGTCTAAACTGAATGGTCAAAATTACGATAGGGCTGTAAAAACAAAAGTCCAGGCCTTTGGCCAGACCAATGTTAGCTTGCAGCCCTTATAAGAAACATTCAAAAGTACTGCCATAATACTGTAGTAGTACTGTAGTAGTACTGCCACAGTAATGTAGTATAATTTATAGATATATAATTTATAGAGATCGCTGCTGGGTGGAACTAAAACATTTTTTTCCATCTGTGATTTATTGATTGGTCAAATTAACGTTTTATACAATTTCTGACGGTAATTATGCTATAGCAATAAAGATTAAAACATTAAAAGTTTAACATTATTAATCAGATGAACTCTTGAGATCGAAAAATTCAGGGAATTGGTACCCTGAACCAGTTATCCAATAAAAATCACTGTACTTACCGGTACCTTTTAATAACCAAATGGATAATTAGTACAAAAGTACTGTGACATTAGCCACTTTCTAATATCCATGTGAAGTCAGCAAAAGTTTGAAGGAATAAGTAAAAGACAACATGAAAACTGTACAAGTTACATTGGGCAGTTGTTTGAGACCAGTTTCCCTACGCTGGTGACCACTGTGGTGAGTAGATAACTGTGGACTGACTTTCTAAGCAATCATTCTCTTCTCTGGTGTGGAATGACCTGGTCAATGCGCCTTACAACGAACTAGCAACAGTTCTCACCATGTAGCTGGTACCTAATCTTTGCCTTCGCACGTTCTTCAGCATCGAAGTACCACACTGTGATGGCGTACCTGTGGTAACAAGATCATCACATCACCCACTGTACCAGATCATTCCATAAGATAGATCTTATCTTAGACAAGCTCTCAAACAAAACTCAAATGAGACGCCTCCAACTAGCCAATCATATACACCAAACTAATCTGCGAAAACCTTCATGTTGCATTGGCTGACCTTCCTTCCCTAATGAACGATAGATTTTTATGGAAATGTCTCGTCAATGATCGTGGCCTGGTCGACAGATGATGATGGCGATGATGATGAAAATTAATCATATGAAGTAAAAACACATTGCTGCATGACAGGATTGATTAAAAGAAACCTCCACCCGCAAAATAATCAATCAATATTATGCTGACTCAATAAGTGAGATTTAAAATTCAACATCTGTGAGCAGGCACAATAAATCATTGACCCAGTGTTAAATTGTCAACTTTTTCTTGCACTGGAAACTCATTATTCTTCATGGTAGACATAGTGCAAACAATTCAAAGCTATGAAAAAGCTCATGAAATTCTGCGAGCAAGTGAACGAACGAGCAATTGAACGAATGAACAAACGAGCAAGCGAATGAACGAACGAGCAAGCGAATGAGCGATCATCGATCTGTATGCAATTTCTGAACAGACACCATCTACCAGTATATGGTAGGTTAGTTTCACACATGACAAACTATTTAATTGCATTAATTGATATGACCAAACAAGAGAGGGAGTTGTAATCTTGAGTAAACGAGAAGTCTGTCCATAGATAGTTTGGACATTAGTGGAGACGGGAAGAATGGAGAAACATTAATAAGACAACAAATAGGACAAGAGGGAAGAGGAAGGGGTGTGAACCTACCTCACTCTGTAAGCAGGCTGTACCTCGTGAGGGTTCCGACGGTCAGACCAGAAGAATAGCAGTCGGTCAAACTTTGGCTCAATGTCAGCCACCTGATTAAACTTGGCTGGGAATATTCGCAGCAGACCTCCGTGTCTCTGCAATAGCAACGCTGACTATAGTCTCACCCAAAAATTCAACATCAATTGTTAAATTTATGGAATGTATGTTTTCAATTATGCAGTTGCCGTTTTTGCTGAGGTAGTATATAGCTGTGACTTACATTGATATCCCAGTTTTTGTTGAGGTAGTATATAGCTGTGACTTACATTGATATCCCAGTTTTTGCTGAGGTAGTATATAGCTGTGACTTACATTGATATCCCAGTTTTTGTTGAGGTAGTATATAGCTGTGACTTACTTTGATATCCCAGTTTTTTTTGAGGTAGTATATAGCTGTGACTTACATTGATATCCCAGTTTTTGTTGAGGTAGTATATAGCTGTGACTTACATTGATATCCCAGTTTTTGTTGAGGTAGTATATAGCTGTGACTTACATTGATATCCCAGTTTTTGTTGAGGTGGTATATAGTTGTGACTTACTTTGATATCCCAGTTTTTGTTGAGGTAGTATATAGCTGTGATGCATCGACCGTCCTCGTTGGGGTTGTCGACATGTCTGACGTAGCCAGACCCGTGGCCCGGATAGTTGGCCACCATTGCCTGCAGTACACAAACCATTTTACACACTCCACATCAAACCATCGTATTGGCAGCGGTCTATCTTCACCAAACCCTGGTGGATGCCCCAGAAAATATTGGTATCTTAAATTACCCATCTACATAGCCACTTGTGCCATCAGTAACAATACAAGGATAGTTTTCCTATGTGGGCGAAACCAACAGGTCACCGAGAGGCTAGGCTCAGCATGAGGGCCCCACTGTACAGGAACACAGAGTCAACGAGGGCCACAATATCACTATCAAAGATGGCAAGAGAAGACAATTTCTGGTGCAGTGAAGTATGAAAGGTATATGAAAAATATGAAAGAGGATGGGGGTTACAGGCTTCCTGTGATTTTTATGAAACTACTGTCATGTGACAAGTGACAACCACCAACATGGTCACATGTCACTGGAGAGCAGTCCAGACGGACACTGATGAATGGACCAAGAGGGTCTCGAAAGCTCCATCAAACAAACATTTAAGACTCTGAATGGTAGCTAAACTTTTTCATCAAATAAACTAGTGTTCAATCTAGGATCTTGCAGGCTGTAAAAGGGGGCCATTTCTGGACAACATTGCACATATGCCAGTGATTGGTTGCAGATCAATTACTTACTAGGACCCCTCCAAAAAGACTGCTCTATCACAGCCTTTTTTGCCAGATGTGCACATTTGTAGATGATCTGACTAACCTCTGTAATCAGTTCTACTGTATATATGAAACATTTTACAAAAGCTCCTTAGCCTTGCAACATGAAAACAACGCAAACTCTATCCAAATGGTTTCACGTGACATCTGTGTGAATTATATCAGGTTCTGGTTGCTTTTAATCATGCAAATCGTATCAAACCAAATCCATATAAACCAGAGTTCCAACATGGTGCTTGAATAGTAATATAAATTATTTCAAATTATATTCAACATCACTGTTTCTCTCCATTGTGAGTAGAGTTGTAAAATGTCATCTAAAAATTAAATGTAAAATTTTTTTTACTATGAGAATAGTGTTTACATTTTGCAGCAACATAAGACATATATTCTCCAAGAATAATGTTCCGCTACAGTTCACTCTGTCTCATCTCCACATGTGTACACATCCTTGGACGGATTATTTAATACATTACCCTTTAAAAGTGTGAGTAATATTAATTTTATAAAGGCCCAAATAATTTCGGCAGTTTAAAGAGAACGGCGTCACTGTATGGCTATTTTGCAATGAGTGTTGACGTTTAATACCTTTCAGCTGCATACATTGCCTTTTGCCCCACAGGGCGAAAATTGTTTGTTGAGTTTTTGATCATTGTTTCATCGTATTTTCGACTGGCACCTTTTCAACGTGACTACTTTCCAGTGACCCCACAGCGGATCAGCCAATAACGATGTTTTGTTTGCTATGGAGTTTGGCTATTCTGCACAAAATTACAGGATAGCTCCAAAACAGTCGAACAAGTGGAGGGATATTCCCGTCAATTAATGTAGAATTACATTTTGTTAGGGCGCGTCAACTATTTTTTGTGTGTGCAAAATGCCACATTTACGCACCTTCTGGGCGCATTCATGCAATTTAATTGCGCCAGGTTTTAAAATATTGCAATATTGGCGCAAAAGGTGCGTCCTAGATTGAACCCTGAAACTATAAACACATTTAAGAGAACTTTACCGCTGCACTGCGAACATTCAGGACCACTCCTCGACCTGTGCCAAGTACTTCAGGGCTTAAACATAATTTCATACACAATTTAAAAGCTCAACTATTTTTGGTCTGCAGAACATACAAAGCCTGATTTGTTAATATTACACTTTTGTTTTAACAGTTTGTTTTAACAGTTTGCTTCACTAAGTTTGGAAACAGAGATACTGGTCGACTGTCACAATCCACGCACCCCCAAGAACAAATCCTGGACATGTCCATGTTAACCACCAAGGACATTGCAACGTTTCATACAACACTGCAGACTTCAAGGGTTCTGTTGTAACCTTGGACTGACCAAGGTTGAAATCAACGACTGTTCATGGCCACTACAACCTCCCACTACTACTAGTACTACTACCACCTACCAAATAGAAATGGAGATAGCAGGTATAAAAATAACATCTTCATGACACGCACGCACGTACGCGCACACACACAAAACATCAAACTTTCCAGAAAAATCTAACCCTTCTCAAACTCAGAGAACATTCATTTTATGAATTTACTTTACACAAATTTAAGAAATAAATTTTTTTTTGCTCATTATGTTATATTGAAAACAGAAAGTTCATTATTATTACTATTTATCTTATTTGAGGGTAGCTTGGCTCATTTGTGTGTTTTTGCCACCTGACTTTGTATGTTAATGTTTGTTTAATCTCCTGAATAAACATGGACAGCAAACAACTAACTACACAGACATGTTTGTATACAACACAAACTGACCATCACGGTGTACCCACAGACCAACATGGCATAGCTCCGTAGGGCCAGTTCAGGTTGATTAAAGTTGTAATACGCAGTGTGCACTAACCTTGTAATGCCATTATCTATCGAATTAGGTTTCTGCTGAGCCTGAGGCAAAGTATTAACCTTGATAAGTACAACTTGCTGTGGTTGATAACAATCTCATTCAGCAAGACAAGGTTCGTGGAATAGTTATCTCTTGATCTGCACTAACGGGGTCATTCAGCATATTGTATTCAATATTTAGTATTTTTCATTGATTTATTAAAACAACTATTAGACTCAAAGTAAATCAGAGCCAAATGGCTGACAGGAAGTTCTAAACAACATACATAAATTAAGGTATTAAAAACTATTATAAAAAATATACTATAAAAGGTTTAAGAGGTATAAATAAAATAATGATTAAAAATAAAATGCACTTTGGTGACACAATTTAAATATGTCAATTACAAAACAACATTATAGCAACACAATGTTAATATTAAGGTTGAGTCAACTGTATGTATACTGTATTAAAATAACATAGATCATTACTGAAATTTAAATAGCAAGTATGGCATAAACCATGTCTAAAACATTCACTTCATATTAAGGGAGTAGACACATAGGCTGGTGCGGATGTTGCTGTATTCAGCTGACTGGCACATTTCATCAACCTATAATGAACTACACCTGTAGTCAGGTGGTTAGTCAGGCGTATCACCACATATGTACCACCTGGGAATGTGTCTTGAATGCAAGCTTGTGTGTTGATACTTGTGGAAGAGTCTGCTCCATGGTGTTGCTATAGGGAGTCATGGCTGGCCAAGGGACTGCAAGAGCTCTAACTTCCATTGTGTACTCAGTGACAAGATTAATTTGTGTGACACTGCTTGTCTTTTGTTGTGTTAGAAGACAGATGTAGGTCTTGAGTGACCTTGGCGCAGATGTCTTAAATGGTGATATTCTCTGGCCAGGTTACACTTACAGACTTGGGGTCAATTGCACACTTCTATACTCGATTTGGAATTGATAATTGTATTTGGAATTGGTGTGCCATTGGAATTGATATTATGTAATTTACCCAAAGTCAAAAGGAACTTGAAAAAGTGAACGTGCTTTGGACCAGCATGATAGAGAACACATCCAGGTCTAATTTTGTTGGTTTCATAATACATGTTTTAGTCAATATCATTATGAATAAGTCTAAGAGTTTGTCTAACTTGAATTCATGCTCAGCGGCATGTACTTAATAACAAATAATGATCTTTCTTAAGAATTCTAACATAACAATGAATACTTGGCGAGCTGCTTAGAATAATTACTTAGCAGATTAGTATCGCATGATGATTATGACAAATATTCTACAGAAAATACTATAGCAGTAACTGATATTGTATTGCCATTTGTATAGATTTATAATGCAACCACAACTGGATCAAACTACACAAAATCAAATCAATTACAATTTCATAACCGGATCCAGCCGCGAGTGCAACATTACCTAAGATTAACTTGGATGTCAAAAGGGCAAAGTGCAAATAGAAGCAGGACAGCCAAAGTCAGTCATTATACTAAATTACTAACAGCCTGGAGAAATAGATGTCTTACATACAATGTTGTAGATATTATACATACAGCTTACAAATAATAAGATTAAGAATAATATAATATTATATAGCTCACCACACAAAGATGAAATCCAACTCTGAAACTTGTCAACAAGTGTGCCAAAGACACACAGTGGAACATTGTAAATTTTCCATCAGCCTTGGTTATGACATTGTTATGCAGCACTTTAGCTCCAATGTCAACAAAAGTCAGGTTGGCTTTTAATTAAAATGAGTGAACCGAGGAATCACAGATGTCAACACGTAAAACTAATTCAAGGCTACAAGAAAATTCTAAATCCCAGTTTCCTGTAACTGGGAATGAGAGCCAGTGCTCTAACCCTCACTGGGTGAATATTATTGTTTATTTTGTGTACATGTGATTCCGCTTTTGAGTAATGTTTGGATGTGCCCTATGATACATCCTTGTCTGCAATAATGTTACATAGACTAGTAGAGGCCATACGATCAAACATGGGGGGGGGGGAGATTGGTTACCCATTTGTTAGCCATGTTACTATGTAGTGGTGCAACAGGTTATTAAAAAAATTCTTATTCCAGAGCCAAACTGGGGACAGTCCAATGGCCCCTAAATACGCATCTGGTTGTAGGTCTCCTTTGAGCAGGGGTTCTTTTGCATTAGCTATACATTTTCATTTAACAACAGTTAAAACACTAAACAATAGTTACTTCATGTCATTATCATGTCAACATATAGCTATTCAAAATGCTATGCTACCAGATAATCTTAAATAATTCAGTACTCTCCATACATATCTCATGAAGAAGTCAGAAGAAGAAGAAACCCAGGCATACAGTTTATAATAGTGAAGAAAGGATGCCCATCATGAAAAGAAGGACATTCCAGCATTTCAGACATGTAAATCGATGGTATAGCAGTTTAGAAAACATGGTGGAATCAATAATAAGAGACAAAATACCAAAATTGTGAAGATTTATCTAAAAACGTACAGGATTATCGCTACACCTCACCACTGCTTTCAGAAAACCAACAGCCAAACTGCCACTGCATCCACTCAAGATCTGTTTTAATTTTGTTGGTGTAGCATAACAAATATAGTTGAGCACTACATACCTTTGTGCGTCCGCTGATGTTGTACCTCCCAAGACGGCCATTACAGGCCAGTACTAACGAGTCCAGTCTCCCCATCAACAATCCGATGTGGTCACAGCCAGCATCACCCTTCTCCACCCACACTATCTTGTCCCCCCGGATCTTCTGCATAGCGTCTGTCTCGCTGACCAGCTGACCACTACTGAATACTCCACTCATCTCCAATTGCTGCACTTCTTGAAGGACATCGCTCCCTTTCTCGTTGCCCATGAATCGGTCAACCACACATATTCCGTAATCGATCAGACACCGTACAACGTAGTCAGCAAGTTTAGTTTCTGACGGATGCGCAACAAGAGAATTCGACTGAGAAGCCAAGTTAGGTTTGGCTGGTTTCGTTCTGTTCTTATTTACATCGACGTCGGCTGAAGATGGCTTCTTCATAGCTATTGCTAGATGACGGGTTAATTCGCTGGTGTGTCTTGTGTTGATATTGTTGTTCGTGTAGTTCACTGTGCTGTTTAGTGTGTCAGTCTGTTGTAACGTTCGCATGCTAGCATCGTGGAAATTATTCTGCGTTGGAGAGACAGCTGCGATGGCACTGTCAACAAGTCCGTTCTGGCTTATCAGACGATCCTGGTTCTCCTTATCAACGTACACCTCGGCAGCTGTCAGACTGTCCTGACCTTGCGGACAGAGAACGGTACGTGCCATAAACTGGGTGTCCGCTGTAGGTGGGGCTATCGTACCTCCCCCGCTACTGACGCAATCTATAGTCGACACTTCGGTCGACGTGACGCACACGCTGTCCGGCAGTACGACTTTGTTGACGTTTGAACTTGCGAGATTCAAAGATGCCGCCGCTGTCGCCGCGTCTGCCGCTGCCTTCCTGTCCCTACATTGGTTCTTGTGCAGTCGCCAGTGCGATTTCTGATGTTCTTTACTGCAGTACCAAGCCTCACGACAACCGGAACAAAGCAGCAGGTTGTCAAATGCTCCGCAAAGTTCACACACCGGGCATGAGGCACGTAAGCCACTGGCCATCTTACATCGACATCGTTCACCTCGATGACCCCAAACACACAGAAGTCAGCGGCCGCACCTCGGCGCTGAAACAAAACAACGGCGTTGAGCGAGTCACGCACCAAAAACGCACTTCTGCCAGAATGCACATACTCCTTTGTGTCGTGGGAACGGAATGTTGGGGTAGAGACCGGTACATACAATTTACCGCATCTATTCACGAGTGTGAACGTTAGACTTAGTAAAACTGCACGCAACTTCTCTGTAAATCTAGATTCTAGTCACTGTCGAGATTCTAGTGTATTCATTCAAACTTTGTAAGGCCCAGTTGTCTATCGCTGACGTACTTACCTAACCTTGAAAAACGTAACACTTCAAGATTCTCTTGCACTTGTTCTAATCCACACACATTATAATGCTATGTAAACTAGTCAGATACTAGCGAAAACTTACGAAAAACGCGACGAAAGTCAAAAGACGTCAATTTTAATACTACGACATAGTCTCGAAGCCTTAAACAAATGACATGATGTAGTAGTAATAATTTTAACTGTCACCATTCATGCACATATTAATGTCTGAGTAATATTTGCTATTATAACACACATATGCTCTGCAACTTTATGATATAATGTCATAAATCGACGATAGAATACTAGGCTGCCAAACAAAATGTCTGTCATCGAGAGTATTACGCAGTGCGCGGACCGGCGCTTGTGTGTGGCGCCATCTGCTAAACACAATAGTAATTAAATGCAAATTATATCTTGTAATCCGCTAGGTGTCGCTACAACACAACCACTGCAGGGCTCGATATTTCCGACATAGTGAAGGAAACTTGTATGGCTGCGCAGTTTGATACTAAATATTCACAAAATAGGGAAGAATATGTCTAAAGTTCGAAGGGCGTCGCATGCAGGGAGTTGGTATTCAGGAAATAGTACGTATTTTGAAGAATATTCAATTAATTGGACCAAGAAATCGTCAAATAAATCTTATGTTTACATTCATTTCAATGCCAAGGCAATGGGGGTGAATGGCAATGCAACATCTGAAACGAGTGCAAGTAGCAGTGCAAGTGCAGTGAAGGCGTTGAACTTGATACTGAACTATAAAAATGTTTTGTCCAGGCGCGAGAAGAACTTTTAATTGTAAAAAATACTCTCGGCAAGAGTACATTTAACTAAATGTATACACAGTGAGAACCTAATAATAACAAGACACCTAATTTTCAATTGCTTGTCATAAATATAAGTTTGTAAACACACAATTTTGGAGGAAGTAACAATAAAGTCATGCAGTCATGTCTTATACTGTTGCTTGCTGCAGGCAGCTATGTTACAGCTATGTTACAGCTATGTTACAGCTATGTTACAGCTATGTTACAGCTATGTTACAGCTATGTTACAGCTATGTTACAGCTATGTTACAGCTATGTTACAGCTATGTTACAGCTATGTTACAGCTATGTTACAGCTATGTTACAGCTATGTTACAGTCTATTAATGAATTAAAGTCACTGGGAGCTGTGTGCAGTTACAATGATTTAGTTTTAGAGATGTATTTCTGTTGTATTTATTACAAACAAGACAACAGGCAGCATAACTATGTGAAATCAGCAGATTCAGCTTGATCTGTATCTTGCACAAACAACCAATTTAAGTCTGCTAGACCTGAATGACGAATCCTGAATTTCCAAGAGTCTCATAGGGATCGTGAGAGAAAAGGGGAGACCTACACTGTTTACAATATTACAGATTACTGCCGTGCAAAACATGTTATGTAATTATATAAACCAGGCTATAAGAACGAGGCACTTTGTTTTTGTAGAAGACGAACTGAACCAGCAGCTGAGTGAGTGGATGAACAAGGCTCCTGCAGCCCAAGGAATCACTCGGGCAGTCATAGCACCGTATGTATAATTGCTCAGATCCATTTCCTCCTCCACCGGGACAATCATAGGGGTTCCAATTCGACAGAGTCTTCACCAGCTTGGTCTGTCTTCTGCTGTGCATTGTAGGGTTAGTAAGCTTTGCTTGGTCCTGTATATTATCCAGCCAGTTTTTTAATGGTGTTGTTTCGGGTGATTTGACCAAACCAGGAGAGCTTTTGTCATTTCACAACAAAGGCTCTTGCTTTTCAGCAAGGGAATCCACTGGCTGTTTCACGTATTCGTTCGTTTTGTGTTCGGTGTAGGAAATGCGGAGGAGTTTTCTGAAGCATTTCTTTACAAATGCTTATATGCGTCTCTCTGTCTCTGCAGTCAGACGCCAGCTCTCGCATCCATTGTTCAGCTACTGCTGCTCAAACAAAGATAAGGAAAGCAGTAGTTTTCTACCCCGCCCGCTCACACAAAAACCATTTCAAATTTTACTGAAGCATCTGACCACATTGTAATTAGATTATTCAATTAGGTTATTCACAGTTTCACATGTTAATTGATCTAACGATCGGAACCAGTTCTTTCAATGATTTTAACAAAAGTGTGCATTCTTATTAAAACTGATGGCGATTATTACTTAAACTACTCACACAATACACATTTGAACATCATTTGAGGAGGGAGTTAAAAAAAGTATTTTGCGCAACTTGCTGATTTGTTCAGTACCAAGCATATGTCGGAAACGTGTGACTCTTGAATGATACAGTAGAGCCTTAAGTCTCTCCTACAAGGTGCATGCACCAGTAAAACAAATGATACAGTAGAGCCTTAAGTCTCTCCTACAAGGTGCATGCACCAGTGAAACAAATGATACAGTAGAGCCTTAAGTCTCTCCTACAAGGTGCATGCACCAGTGAAACAAATGATACAGTAGAGCCTTAAGTCTCTCCTACAAGGTGCATGCACCAGTGAAACAAATGATACAGTAGAGCCTTAAGTCTCTCCTACAAGGTGCATGCACCAGTGAAACAAAAATACACCATTATATTTAATACACAAACACAAGGAGATACCTCCATAACCTGTCATCGACCGCTGAACTGGTGATCTTTTGTATAACGCAAGACTTCGATTAAGGCAAAATTTATCATTTGTAATTAAAAATAAATTTTATATTTCCTGACTGACACATTTCACAAGCTGGTAGGTAGTGTAGCCCCAGTCTACAGATAAATCTATATACCAGTTTTATAATAGCCATGCGCACAATGATAAACTTCTACTCTGATCTTCTGTGCCTACTTGTCCTCACATTTGGCGTACTCATAAGTTCTTTAACCATCATAGTCTGATAGGCAGAATTAGGCAGTGTATATTTAGTAAGGTTCTACTTGTAGTTGAAGTGACGCTTACACTGTCAGACAGAAAATGGATGTGTCATGAAGACATTTGACAGTCACTGACTTTGACCTGATTTACCTGATGTAGTATTGTTGGTTTGTTTCCAGACATGCTGGGTATTACTACTGCGGTGCATGCAGTGGCCATGTATACAAGCAGATTGATGGGAGCAAGTTGTAAGTTGCCTATGACAAACTTATTGGTCTTTTTTGCTTTACAGAAGAAAGTTGCCATGGTTCTGCTTAGTGTTTTGTAATGGTCACTGGTGACACAACTAGTCATGGCAATATAGTGTCAACGTGTAAGGTGGTACGAGACTCTGTTTCATTCATATACTAAAGTAAGTTATGCTCAACTGAGATGTCACGACCCTCTCGATCTCTGTCAGTGTCAGACTGAACTATTCTTCAGTGTCATGTGACCATGGTCACATGATGGTGTGTGTCATGTATTGACACAATATAAAAAATCATGTAAGCAACACTAAGCCTTTTAAAAGTGTTTTTTAATGGAGTGTAATTTGACACTTTAATCCATACGCTTTTCCCTCCCATGAATGGGTTGAGCCTTCATGAGTTGTGCTGTGTCATGTATTGCTGGAATTATATACGAATCTCAGGCCGACACTTTATTTGAGTTGCCTCCCCAACTGAAGATCCTGCAGGTGGCTGGTCATGTGATGGCCAACAACGTGGACACATGACACCGGAGAATGACTCAGAGCTAACGATCTCCTGTACGGCAGATAACTCCAAGAATTAAAATGGGACAGTGAACGTAAATCGTTAAAGTAGATGATATGACAGGTATCAAGATTACTGTGAAATTATGATTCACAGTAATCTAACCGGATGTTATGTTGCAGTTCGCGGGTCTTCATTCTGGGGCCCTCCCACCACGCCCGGTTGGCGGGCTGTGCTTTGTCCTGTCTGGAGAAGTATGAGACTCCGTTGTATCATCTCACAATAGACACTCAAGGTAGGACCATGCTCTTGAGTCTATACTACTATTGTGTCATCTCACATCTCTCTTGGCAGCTCTTGTGGCTCCATCTCTTGCCATTGTCTCCTCTTGGCAGCTCTTGTGGCTCCAACTCTTGCCTTTGTCTCCTCTTGGCAGCTCTTGTGGCTCCAACTCTTGCCTTTGTCTCCTCTTGGCAGCTCTTGTGGCTCCAACTCTTGCCTTTGTCTCCTCTTGGCAGCTCTTGTGGCTCCAGCTCTTGCCTTTGTCTCCCCTTGGCAGCTCTTGTGGCTCCAGCTCTTGCCATTGTCTCCTCTTGGCAGCTCTTGTGGCTCCAACTCTTGCCTTTGTCTCCTCTTGGCAGCTCTTGTGGCTCCAACTCTTGCCTTTGTCTCCTCTTGGCAGCTCTTGTGGCTCCAACTCTTGCCTTTGTCTCCTACAAATGGCTCTTGTAGCTCCAACTCTTGCCATTGTCTCCTATTAATTGGCGGCTCTTGTGGCTTCAGCTCTTGAATCGATCACAGCATGTGATGATACAACAACATGGGAAAGACAAAAAAATCAACATAGATTTTCCTCTCCAGTTAAACATGTTACGAAAGCTTTTGTAGACTTGGTAAAAGTAATGAGGGTGATGTGTGAAATTGGTCACGGATGCGAGGATATAAGAGTAGACCATGAAGAGTGCGACGGCCATAACTGTGTGTTGTACCTGTACTTTGAAAATAGCAAAAAATATATAACAAAATTGGGGGCCAACATCAGTCAAACATCCTGTGTGTACTTCCTAAATCCTTGCATGATACTGCCGTGAATATGACTGCCTAGTATATGCTGACCTATACATAACCAGTGAGTTTGAGCTAAGTAAGCAATAGTTATGCCTCATTTACAATACTGTATATACGCTTGGAGACCATATCGTAAGGACATATGAATACGCTAGAATGAATACAGAGGAGAGCAACTGAAATTATTCCAGGACTGAGAGACCTTAGTTATGAAGAATGTGGTTTAACAACCCTAGAGACCAGGTGGTTAAGAGGAGATCACATTTAAAAGACATTGAATGGATATGAAAATATTGATAGAAATGTTTTTTTCTCGCTTAAAAAAGAGAGTAGAACTAGATTACATGAGTTAACGTTAGTAAAGGATCAGTGTAGATTGGATATCAGAAAGTACTCGTTCTCACAGAGGACAATAAATGAATGGAACAAATTGTCTACAGATTGTATAAATGCTAGCAACATGAATATGTTTAAAAACAAAATTGACAAATATCTCAGAAGAGCAGGTTACACATATATATGGAAATGGCTTCTTTGTCCACTTGCCATCTGGGTGTTTTGCCTTGGATAACAATCTTTTTAATAGTTATATAACCCTGTCCGTGTTAATGTTGACTTGTGAGTAGCTAGTCAGTTTGAGCCAGATTATGCCTCTACCTATATTAACCTGTAACTTGTTAGTGACTCAACCATATCATGTGCCTCTGTTTAGTGTATGCCGACCTGCACGCAACAGGAGAGTTTGAGTCGATGAGTCCACAGACAGATGAAGCTGAACACAGCATTGAGATGCAGCTGCCCTACATCGCCAAAGTGATGGAGAGGTACGGGTTACTTCTCATTGTTTCTTCCAACTGCATCTCACAAGCCCCAACCAAACTAGCTCGTGCATCCTGCACAAGTTTTTCAATCAAGACATCACATCTACCTGTGTTGCAGTAACAAAAGTTTGGCAAGTTCATTGTATCATTAAATATATTTAATTCACATTTCTTTTGTTGTTTAGTATTATTGTTTCAGTGTATGGCCTAATAATAATATGCACAGGACCTACTTATGCATTTACGTGGTGTACTTGTCAAGATATAAAGTATTCTATTCATCCACTGTGTTTGATTCAGATACTAGGTACATCAGGTAATTGTTAACTCTCCCATAGAAGTAGTTTCGCATTGAAAACATTACGTAAATATACTTTACTCTGGATTCCTGTAGTGATGGCAGTTTCCGTACAGATTGTTATTACCATCCGAGGCATCCAATCTACAGAATGGCCAAACTGCTGCATTATGGGTTTTTGTGGGAGAATATAAAATGTTGATTTTGTTGCTACCAATTTGTAGATATATTTTAAGAAATCACGTTTTTTCGATTAGGTTCATGATACATGACTCCCATGATTACAGTTAAATTGGTACCACATGTTTAGAAATTGGTCAGTTTTGATGCTACGGCAAATAATGGCATTATCTTATTCATAGCAGTTTTTTCTAACAATCCATGCTAAAGTTAATGGATTTCATTGACTATTAAGTTGTGTGCAGTGATGTTTGTGCACATGTTATACATTACCTGTGTTACCTGTCACTGATGATTACATTAGCAATATTTGTGTTGACACATGTTCAACAATACACGACTGTTTGCATTACACCATAAACATTTACTCAGATGTAGTTAAAATTGACATGCTATACAATTGTATTATATAAAAAAATTATATGTGAATATAATTAATGCTACCTTATATACAATTGTTAGTGCTGGGTCACAAGGCATATCATTTGCCAAATTCTGGATGTTGTTATTCCAGTCGCCATGGCCAATTCACCATTGTACCTGTCATGGTTGGCTCTCTGTCGACGAACCGTGAACAGAAGTATGGTCAGATCTTCAGCCAGTACTTGGCCGATCCCCAGAATCTCTTTGTTATCTCGTCTGACTTCTGTCACTGGGGTACGTACCCAGTAGTCACGAAAAGTCAGTCAGTTTAGGAATTTATTGCTCTTTAATCACATTGTGACTCTGGTTTCTTATAACGTAGATTTTTTTGTAATCACAACTATGAAGTTTACTCACTACCACATTTTAATCATCACCGACTGCCCTCTTCAGGACCCGAATTCTTGGACGAATTAGTTCTTCTGCTTGCCAGATGGTGCTACTTTATAGTTGATTAAAAGAGAATCTATATTATATCATTGTCACAACTTGATGAACATTTTGTTGGTTGTTTCTTGTGTGCAGGATCAAGGTTTCACTACAACTACTATGACTCCGCCCAGGGAGAGATCTGGCAGTCCATCGAACACATTGACAGGATGGTACGTGCTGGGCTATGGATTTAGTAGTCTCCGTAGCAGTGGGTACTGAAGTCTACTTGCCTTCACGGGACACAGTTGATAGTCAAAGCGAAGGAATTTATCACGTTTCTAAGATCAAAACTTGCATAGTCTTGGGGGATATGTCGTGAGCAAGTGTACACACATGCATGCATGGAAGCACGCACACACGCAGTATTTATAGTGCAATGTATCTAGAAAATATCCATTCAGAGGTATAATTGTAAATTCTGGATGTTATTTTAATTGTGTCCATCATAAACATCTGTCAATTATGGGTGGTTTGATATGTAAACTCCAAATTATAGGTATGTGGATGTCCAAAATGTCATGGATTTCAAATATTTGTGAGACTACTGTCATCTGAACACTGCTATTTCTATTTGTCTTAGGGCATGGATATCATTGAAAAAATGGATCCGGCAGCATTCAGCGAGTATCTGAAGAAATATCAGAATACCATATGTGGCAGACATCCCATCAGCGTGCTACTCAATGTAAGAGGCTGAATAGTTTATGTGGTGGTCAAATATACGTAAGCCCGCAGTATTTGATCACCAGAACTTTGCATAAAAACTTACATTTTGCATTGTTATTAGAGAAATTTTTTTGAATTTAACAATGTATATATCCTTAGTTTGAATAATGAATTGTCAATAAAGCACTCATCCGCATCAGAATTATTTTGTAGCCTAGCCTAGCAGTGGAAAATTACGTTTCTAGGATCTCTTGGGGTGGGGGTGGGGCAAGCGTAGCGTTTCTTTGGTAATCTGTATGCCTTTATGTGGAAACAACATTAATACACCCATGTTTGTTTCATCTTAATTTCACTTAATTAATCCAGCCAAAATCCTTGTGAACCAGTGTGTGGATAAACAAGACACAACTGCTTTATTAAAGAAACTCCAAAGACTGTCACGACACTTGTTTGTTGCAGGCTATAGTGGCCCTACGTCACAATGGAACTAGGAATCACTTGTTTGTTGCAGGCTATAGTGGCCCTACGTCACAATGGAACTAGGAATCACTTGCTTGTTGCAGGCTATAGTGGCCCTACGTCACAATGGAACTAGGAATCACTTGCTTGTTGCAGGCTATAGTGGCCCTACGTCACAATGGAACTAGGAATCACTTGTTTGTTGCAGGCTATAGTGGCCCTACGTCACAATGGAACTAGGAATCACTTGTTTGTTGCAGGCTATAGTGGCCCTACGTCACAATGGAACTAGGAATCACTTGTTTGTTGCAGGCTATAGTGGCCCTACGTCACAATGGAACTAGGAATCACTTGTTTGTTGCAGGCTATAGTGGCCCTACGTCACAATGGAACTAGGAATCACTTCTCCATGCAGTTTCTCCAGTATGCCCAGTCCAGTCGCTGCCAATCCAACCGAGACTCATCGGTCAGCTACGCTGCAGCCACTCTGACCATTCAGTGACCAGCGGGAATATCTAGGTAATGAATGTGTGCTAGTAAACTTCTCAGTTGGTAATTTGCTATATCATGTTTATCTGGCTACTCCTAATGTGCAACCCTAATAGGAACTTATTGTATGTGATGGATCATTGAAGACGTGATGTTGTGAGATGTAGTTTAACTAGGGAGGGTGTGTAGAGGGAGGGAGTGTTCAGTGTTTGCCGTAACGATGTAGATTTACCACTTGGTGGTGTGCTTAGAAATCTCTTGCATTTCCTTCAGTTCCTTTTAAAAGAACTGTTTTCATGTAGTTGCCACAAGGTGACCTTCACTTACTGGGTTATTGACACAGGACATGTATGTATTTCACAGACCAATATTAATGAGTTTTCATGGGCATTTGAAACAGTTAATTTTGTATTTGCGAAAGTGTCTTGCTTTAGTTAACAAGTGCATGGACTATTCTTTGAAGAATCTATTACACATGTGGCTGGTTAACATAACACTGGTACTGGTGTACCAAACGTTTTGTCTATTTTACCAAAAAATACCCAACTTGTGTTGGAGAATTTTTTGCAGCACCACACAAAAATGCCTGGTATGGGTGTACATTGGAACACTTTGTCTATATTATATACTTAGTATATTTGAAAAAAAAATTATTTCAACAAAAATAATGAAAATGCATAATGTACTGGACACGTTTTTTCAACATAAAAGAAAACTAGTACGGACCATTGTCAGAACACTGATCTGTATCACCAACAAATTCCTTGTATGGTGGAACAGTTTCTCTATATCAACCAAACCAAAAATGCCTAACGTATCAGACAAATTTAGTCTATATCACAAAATGCCTATATACTGGAAACCTTTGGTCTCTATCACCGAAATGCCTCGTATATGAGAACGGTTCTGTCTGCCTACCACTCTTGTGCCGACTTTGTGAACAGGTCCTACACAATTACAAGTGGATCAGGATGTTTGGGCACGGCTACTGTCAAGTGGAAACTAAACAGGCAGTGGTGCATCAGACTTGATGCCGTCATGACAGATCAATGATCTCAATGGAAAGAAGCTTTAAAAGCTTCGAGTAATAAGTTTAACTAATAACTATATGAAAATATTGTTCAGAAATAATACACTTCCTGCTTGACATTTATCTGCCAAATAAAGTTGAATACTGCTTTGTAGCATAGGCCAATAAATACACAGGATACAACACTGATAAAGGGAGGGAAATTATTTCACAAAGTGGACTTCATCTTGTGTTGGTTGGTTGGTGTGGATAAGATGACCCCAGTTATTTAGTGGTACAGTAACCTCTTTTTTCAATGAACATTTCATTTGCGCACAAGTATAAGTAACAGTGTATGACTGGCGTAGTATTATGTTCTGCAGTGTGCAGTTGGCACACGTTATTTGTAAGACTTACATTTCACATTATTAAATGTGCTAGACAATAAGTGTGTTGTTGTGTTGATTTTGCACATTCTAACACAAGGCCCATACAATACACACGTCTCCTGCAATCGCCATGAAACTCCTGCATTAAATCACCTTTTCTCCAGGACAGCAAATCTCCTGGATTTCTATTAAAAAAAATCGGAACCATTGTAAATATGTTATCTGATTTGTCCATAAAGAATTTTCTACTGTCAAACATAGTTCATAGCAACATACATGTGTACCATTTAATAGTACATGCCATGCGTATGCATGCTTTGAGTGGCAGTACTACTGCATGCGTGATTGAGTGGCGAGAATGTGAAATACTGCCATTTACATGCAGTTCCTCGATACCTCGTGATTTAGTGCAATTCCCGATACACTGAGCTGCCCCGATTTATATATAAATCTCCTGCATTTGGAGGTCATACATTCTAGTCACATCTTTAATAGGCTTCATGTCGTGCATTAAGTACTAAATACGCTAAAAGTGCAGAACTTGTTTTACTCAAGTTCAAGGCACTGAAAGCATGGAATTTTGCTATACTGCTTGGAATAGAAATAATTTAATGTAGAAAAACACAACAAATGATACATTAGCTGCTGATATCTCTGACATTTCATACCAGGTTCACTGTAAGCTTTTAGAAATCGATCAAACCGAGTCACACATACGTTTGCCACGTTACCACGTAGTAGTAAAAAATTTCTTTTCCCCAGGCCAAAGGGGGCCATGGCCCAATGACCCCCCTAAATACGCCCCATTGACCCCAAAATACACTATATATTGGTATATTGTACATCTTCATCAAAATTATGTTGAGATTGGCGTGGAAGTTTTCTTGCAGTCCTACAAAAATCATACAGTTTGATAATTGATCAAACAAGTCTATCAGGATAAAACTTCATGGTAATAATCAATTACTGCAGAAACTAACATTTAATAATAATATTTTAATAGTTTACTAACCACAAGCTGTATTTGTCTTTGCATGCGGATTACATGTGTGTCATAAAATGTTAAACAACGCCTAGGAATCAATACTTTCTATCTCTCTGTGCTGTCCATTTTAAAAGCAGGACGCCTCCGCCTCCATAAATATCAACTTCGTAACACCACCCCATAGTTTTACGAACACCTTTCTATTTGTACCCAATACAGCCATGCCAGCAGTTTGCATTATTTACATGCATATCATGGGAGTAGCATTACCTTTATATATGATATCCATGACTTGTTGTCTGTCTGATTATAGTAAATACTGGACTTACGTGGTTATTGGCAGATAATCTACATATTTAAGTTTTGGTAACTGGTATGAATCGACACGTTTCCTTTAGCTGTTAACAAATATTTCTGAAATGGTGCCATTCTGCTATTCTGCAGGGCGCTTTTCTCCTTCAACTGGTGTTTTAATCTAAAAACTTTTTCCACAACAACGCCTAGAAACATCAAAGAGAATAAACAACTACAAATGACTCACCTCAATTCCTTCCCGTCAACACTACTTAAACATGCAAAACACGATAAACGTAACGTCTTGAACATCCTGCCACAAGATCTCCATTTGCCAGAGCAGTTGGAAAACCATGCAGGCAGTATAACTTGTAAACATGCGTACTTGCATCACTGGCAATGTACACGTCGCTAGGTAAATGTTGCCAAAAACCAGCTACGAGGCAAAACAAAGTACGTATACAAAACCGTTCAAAGACAAAATGTTGTGCCGTTTCGACATCGACGTCGGGCAATCCGACAGAACTCTTCCACTGTCGTGGACAACGTATGTTGATTGAAGTCATCACAACGTGGCACATACAGACCGCCAGCCAATTCCACAGGTCGTTTGATCAAAAGCACGCCCGACATCCACTCAAGACACAATGGTCACGTGTTTTATTGTTCTACCCAGCATTCAACTCGTCAAGAATTTCGAAGTCACTGCCCATGCTCATACCACTGCCTTCACTCTTCGCATCTGGAAAATAACAAAGGCAGACGATAATGCAACTGTTGTGTACGTATGTTGTGTATGTTTTGTGGGGCAGGAAGAGACACAATTAGAAAATTGTTAACGACAATGTCGAAGTTGTCCACAGGTGGATGAATAGACTAGGGAGTAAGGTCAAAAAGATAAGTCTTCAGATGATAGTGAAATTATACTAATGTTTCCTACTGACCTAACACTAACCAGGAGTGAATTCCAAAGAAGCAACTGAGAAAGCCAGAGTTCTAACATCTGTGTCAACTCTGGGAGCAAAACATAGATCAGAGTTAGATGACCGAAGCTGTCTAGACTTTGGTGAAGGAGTGAGCAGCGAATGTAAATATGCCAGTTGTTTAGATGAAAGTGTTGGATAGGTAATAGTACACATATATTAAAAATAGTACGATATCAAACATGAAGCCAATACATAGATTTCAGAAGTGACAAGTGAGAGAAATAATATTTATTTTGATATGTCGAGGACACTAATTTCCCATTTATATAAGCAAATAAGTGTATATATAAGTTAATGACGCCTTAGCAACTTGCACTTTGGACCTGATAGGAAATTATTGTATGTGATGGATCATTGAAGACATGATGTTGCGAGATGTAGTTTATTTAACTAGGGAGGGTGTGCAGCCTCGGAGTGTTCAGATGTAGATTTACCACTCGGTGGTGTTCTTAGAAATATCTTGCAGTTCTTTTTAAGACCTGTTTTATATAGTTGCTACAAGGTAACCTTTAATTACGGGTTCATTAAGAGAGAAAATGTGTGTATTTCACAGACCAAAATCATGCTGATTTTAAATTTGTTAAGTGCTAACATTATCTGCTGCTGTCGACAAGGGAGTCACGTTCATTAGGACAAATTTAGCCCCTTGCTGCCAGCCTGTTAACAAATCTACGCAAGAAATATGTTGGGTTATGAGGTGTGTAACACCGGACACAACCAACATCATGAAATAACAGCACAAAATAGTACATTGAGGAATTTCAGACACGCATTGGACTAACAAGAATCTGGGAAGTGGGAAGTATGCAGTCATTCCAGAAAACTACCTCACACTTACACAAGGCATGCCTGGCAGCTCGAGCTGAAAAACATGTCTTCTAAAAACAAGGGCTCCTTAACTTTCAAATAATATGTTAATTTAATTTTCAAGTCACAGAGTTACTAGTGCAGAATGCTTTAATACTATTACTAAAATGCTGTTTTTAGCAACGATTTTAATTTCAGACAATATTTCTCTGAATCTTTACCTTTTGTCAGTGTTTAGACATCATTTACCTTCATTATCTTGGTCCGACGGGACAACACCGCTATCAGCCACAGGCTGGTCCTTGGCGCCAGTGGAAATAGTTGAGACTATGGCAGACATCGTCTGCACGTTATTCTGTGGTGGCTTAGCAAGGGCCTCAGAGCCAGGCCCTAGATCTGGCTTCTTAGAGCCAACTGTTAGAGCTGACTTGAGGCCAGGCCCAGCCACTGGCTGCCACGTTTGATCTGCCATCTGAGCGTTGCGAGTGACGGGTGTCGTGACCTGTCCACTACCATCGGCAATGCCTTCCTCGCGGCCACCAAATGCCTTCGCAATGTCGGACTGTGACAGTGCCTTGGGCTTGGCTTTCACCACCGGCACAGGCTTCTTCTTCTTCTTCTTTGTACCGTCACTGCTGGTAACGAACATATCGACTGATGACATGTAATCCTCAGCCTCCTCTGGCTGAGTCTTTACTTCGGCCTCCACTGTCGGCTTCCGCAATGGGAACACCGTCTCCGTCTGGGGAACAGGTTTTGGAGGAGGCTGTTCGGGCCTCTTTACAACAGGCCGAAAGAGTGACGGTTCCGGCTTCTTCTTTGACAATGACGTCGACGAGCTAAGTGGATTCTTCACCGGAAACTTTACCTGTGGCTTGCCGCTGAGCTTGATGGAGATCCCATGTCTCTCTTTCTGTTGTTCCTTCGCCGCCTCCTTCCCGGTGAACCTATCCTTTGGCCTGGGGTGGTGGGAGGGCGGGGGAACGCTGGAGATGAGGCCTCCAAACTCACATTCACGTTGGAAGTGACACTTCGGCTCATCTCTGGGTTTGTCGATGCGGATCTTGCGTTCGACGGCCTCCACTCGCCTCCGCACCAACTCAACGGTTTTCTGATCCTTGGTGAGAGCCATGGCTGCGCTGTGCTCAATGCCAAGTTCTTCCTCCAATCCGAGTGGCTCTCGACTCTGCTGACCCTCAAATTTTATCACGGACAGACCAGCTGCACGGTCAAGGTCATAGTGTCGTTCATAAAACGGATTCTCGCTGCAGTAATCCTGTCAATCACAAGTGAAACACTGGTCATTACAGCACACAGACCTGTCATTATTGTGTTTTTTTTTTAAATCTGTACCTTTGACATGAAATTCTGTATAGCAGTTTTAATTGGTTATTCAGTTTATAGAAGTCATATTATCACCATTTATCAAGCTACAAAATCCTGTAAGTTTTATCGGAAATATGCCTCACATAGACAAACGTATTTTAGGAGAAATATCGCATTCTTGCTCTTTGACTGCTATAAGTTTGGCATTCAATTTTGTACTTGTAAAACCAACATATGAAAATATGTGCTTTATCATGATTTTTCCATTTGAAGCAATTCCATATTAAAACGGAATGTGGTAGTATGCCTCCCAAAATCTGTATTGCATTATTTATTTGTATGCGGGAAATCTGTACAATATGGGAGATCTGCATCACACTACATTATTACATCACACTACATTACATCATTAATCCATATTCAACAGCATTCCCGAAATTATGGTAATATTAATAAGAAACTTAGACAATAGCTCCAAAATTATCAGGAATCCGAGCTCGGAGACGCAATAAACCAGAATTGTCAAGCATTATATCATGAACATTGTATCATGAACAGGACACACAAAAGTTAGGGTGAGGGGCTGCCGATGATCTAAATTTTGAAAAAATGTTGCGATTTTTTTAAAAGGTAGCTAGTTTCAAATGATTTTAAAGTGATGGCGAGTTTGTTCAAGATTTCAAGCGCAGCTACTGGTACATTGAAAGCGATCTTGCCCAGGTTGAGCTAAGTTTTAGGAACAAAAAGTTTTCGTTTAGCAACAAATTAGTTTTTGTCACTGTACTTTTATTTTCAATGTTATTTATACATTTAGACACCTGTAGTGACATCTAGGAACAGTTATGTTACAGCACCTTTGAAGTAAATGAAGTAATTAAACATGCAGCAAGCGCCGTTAAGGTGTGATAATCAAATCACTTCCTTCATGACCAGATTTGACAAGTACACCTGTATTGGTGCGCATACAGATACAAGAAAAAATGTGCACAAAAACATCAAGATCGGCTAACCGGCCTAAAAGAGACATACTGGATAAGTGTACAATAAATAAATCACGACTGTCTCAGATTGTGATTCATTCAGTACTGACGCAGTGGTTGTTCTCAACTCACAGCATTATCAACGACTGACGCCAAATATGAAATAATCCGACTACTACAGTTCCCTCTGTTATCCAACTACTACAGTTCCCTCTGTTATCCAACTACTACAGTTCCCTCTGTGATCCGACTACTATAGCTCCCCCTGTTATCCGACTACTACAACTCCCTCTGTTATCCGACTACTACAGCTCCCCCTGTTATCCGACTACTACAGCTCCCCCGGTTATCCGACTACTACAGCTCCCCGTTATCCGACTACTACAACTCCTCCTGTTATCCGACTACTACAGCTCCCCTGTTATCCGACTACTACAGCTCCCTCTGTTATCCGACTACTACAAACTCCCTCTGTTATCCGACTACTACAGCTCCCTCTGTTATCCGACTAGTACAGCTCCCCGTTATCCGACTACTACAGCCCCCCTGTTATCTGACTACTACAGCTCCCCGTTATCCGACTACTACAGCTCCCTCTGTTATCTGACTACTACAGCTCCCTCTGTTATCCGACTACTACAGCTCCCTCTAGTGTCCAACGATGAGTGTGTACATGTTGCTTGCGTGTTCATTCAAAACATATGACTATTTGATGCACCAACAATATTGCTGGTTTGTGTTTGCAAGCTGTTATGATGAGTAAGCTTTTAGTAGCTTACGCATCATAAAAAGACTATTCATCAGTTTTCTGAGAAACCCAATAGTGGTCGTATTTCAATGAACAAGACTGTATACTAATTTATATGGACATTAGTTATACAAGGATAACCAACTCTCGTTGATTCTCTGGAGCGATGTCAGTCATAATGCACTCATTAGGATATGCTTAGTTTCAGGTCGTTCAGCAGGTGTGATCATTAAAATTACATCCACAAATGATTTAGCGTATCGCAAATCCAGTTCATTGATGTCCAAATATAGTGTGGGAATAGTTTATGTAAATAAAGTAATTTAATAAAAAATTCTTATTTTTTTCAAATCAAATTGAAAGAATTGACGTTAGTCCTTAGATCTGGCTCAAAATAGTGGATGTAAAAAATTAGTACAGAAGAACAGACAACAATAATCAGGTGACATCTTTCAGCAAACATTATTATCTACAGCTCACTTAGTCTCTTATCTACTCACATTATACTTATCATTGTGGTCTTTACTCTTCAAGTGGTGCTCTGCACAGGCTCCGTCCCCAGAAAACGTGCCACATAAGGAGCAATAGAATGCCTGCGTCCCCATCATAAACTCGACCCCTGCAGAGAAGAAAGGCATACACCACGGCTGAAGTAGTCCCTCACTCTTACATCAAAACATCCATCTGTTGACTACAACAGACATTCCTTTTAGACAAGCACTTTTATCTCCTTATGAATCCGTACTGTGTGTAATTCCATAAATCTTCAATAAACAGATAAATCATATTATAATGTTTATATTATAATGAAGGCAAACTGACTTACTTATCCTTGTCATACCTTAGCTGGTGCATAAGGCCATTATACTTATGAAGGGAAACTTAAACCAGTCGTAATTATGATCCGAACATAATAAACCATATCAAAACAACAGAGAACGTGAATAAAAAAATGTTTTTCCAGCATAGATGAGATAGCCAATTGCATCCCTTTTGTCGAAGAAAACATATCGTCTACCTCTGATCTGAGCCACCACAAGCTGTGCTTTCGATGGCTTTTTTGGTCGTTTTGACTCCGCCAGAGATAGAGGCACCCATGGCCTATCGTAGCGGTCCACCTTCTGAAAACGTAGGATTTTGAATGTTTGTTATTTTGTCTCCTATATATACATTAGCAAAACTCAAATACATATCCAGTTCCTTGTAGATGCGTCCAAAAAGAAAATCATGTGTTCTACTGTAATTAATAATCAATAAAAAATATTTTCTGTTTTATGATGTTACATACTAGTAACATTCTCTTCCATTTTGGTGAAAATGGTGTTGCTGTGCAGTTAGTAAACATATATTAAAGGATCTTTAAGTATAGTTAGTATATCAAATGCCAGATAGCGCATGATAACTAGCTGCCACTTATGTATTAAGTGTTATTAAGGCAAAATGTAGCCATCAATAATCAAATAGTTATGCATCAATAATCAAGTAGTTACACAATCACTGTACCATAGTGAGCGTATGCAATGAACCACCTTTTCCAAAGCACCAGAGAAGTTGCAATCTTAAATACAAATAAACACATATTGTGTTTTACTTATTGTTTATTCTTACAAATAAAGTTTCATTTGTATTTAAGACAACACATTCTATGCATTGTGCTACACAATGTGTAAAATCTGCCAATTTCTAACCAACTACTGTGAAGAATGTAATATCTAATAAAGATGCCAGTTTTCCACAAACATACAGGCACGTGCACATGTGCACGCCAGGCATGGGTTAATCTAAATTGTTAATTTAATTAACTCAATTAAGTTAATTTAATTAATTAACTTTACCAGAAAGGCTAGACTAATTTAATTAAATATATAATAGTTTCAGTTTGGGTTCTTTTTACAGCGCCAACTTGAAGCAAAAGCAGGCCAGTCCTAGTGATAAAAAATGTGTATAAATATTTAAATGCTACTGTACAAAGGGGAAACCTAATGATTTAGCATTAAAACACGGCATAAATAACAAATTGGTGCATAGAAATGATGCAAGTAATTGCCCGGTTTTGTTAATTTGGTGGTTGAATATAGGAGGAAATGCCACACCTTGCAAATCTTCAGCCACAACTTTACATTCCTTTCAGAAATTTTAACAAGCATCTACAACTTTTAAAATGTGATCAAATATCCCATGAACAAATGTCTTGGTACGTAAATATCGTATGAGTAAATCTCTTTACAACAAAGTTACAAAAACATTTCTTTTACAAGTCAACAATAATGTTCAGATTTGTGTGAAGATAGTAATAATGTTCTTCAGATGCAATAAGTCAAATAATCCCATTAATGTCCTATCATAACTGTAACCTACTTGTCGTTTTTTAACTGTTATAAAATGTGTAAACAATAACAATTAGCATATATTATTTCAATGATGACTTGTATCAAGTGCTTAAACTTACAAAACAGTTACATATGAATGTAATCTGCATTTCTACCAAAACATAATTGAATTGAATTAAAGGCAATTGTTAATTTAATGTAATAATTTGGGATGTCAATTTAATTTAATTGACCTAAGAAACGTGTAAGGTTAATTTAATTGACCTGAGAAACGTGTGAGGTTAATTTAATTGGAACATTTCTGGCTTAATTGTAATTTAATTAATTAACTTTTCAACTTTTTAATATGCTGTGAAGTACCACAATCGTGGATCTGGCACTACAACAAATATTATTTTTTTTAAACTTACAAGAACAAACCCGTCTTCCGAGGCAAAATTACAACCATGAACACACACATATCCATGAATACACATACCCATGAACACAAACACAAATACATACCTGCTGATGCTTCTTGGTATGCAGGTGAGAGAATAGGTCAAAAATGTTTGTGCTTATGTGGTTGCACACTCGGCACCAATGGTTGCCAGGGTCAAAATATTCATGGGCCTTCTCTTCGTCCTTTGGTTTGTCTGCCGGTTTCTCCGTCTTCACACTCGGCATCTTCTCAATCCTCCTCTTTGTAACAGAAACATTCATAGTGAAACAACACGTTAAGAATCACAGGTACGAAAACTATTCAACCAGATATGGTTCTTAGTGAAGCTTCTTGTCAAACAAATAAAAAGGCACAAAACGAATAGAACAAAAATAGATTTACTGACACAAGAACATCTGAGTGGAGACCGAGGCTGACAGAAGACTTACCTGTGAAGATTTATCATCAAATGATCGTTTTCTGTCATCCGTTTCTATATCACTGATGCCCGCAGCTTTCAAGGTGCTACTGTTCTGTTCCGCGGCATGACGCAGCACTGAGATCTGTTGCGCGATCTCATCCTGCAGTTTACTGTTCTCCGTCAGCAGCGGGTCCTTGTGTCCGTCTCGCTGCCGCTGTTTCTTCCGCATCAACTCGTTCTGCTGGCGTCTCAGCGTGTCCAACTCCTTCTCCAACGCTTTCAGACGTGTCCGTCTCTGCTGCGTCTCCGCCATCAGTCGTTCTCGAGCCTCTTGCGACAACGTTGGCCTCGATCTGCTGTCTCTCCTTGGTGTCATTTTTTGGTCATCGCGCCTGCGATCATCAGTCTTCGCAGTGGTTTTTTGGTCGTCCCATCTGCAGGCTTCCACCATCGTGTCGTCACGATGGCGGACTTCTACACGACGCTCTGACTCAGACTTTGGTGGTAGAACCTTGCGACTGGAGGGTTTCTGACTGGGACTAGCAGCAGAGGAGTCAGAGCTCTTCCTCTGTGGTTTCTTGTCAGCGATGTCATCCACCACAGGAATCACCTTCAGGTTGCTAGAGATGGGAGGGTTCATGAAAAACTTGTTATCCTCGTAAGGCATATCCGGATGCATCGATGGCGGGGGGTAGTTTGGGTGGTAGTGTGGTGGCCATTCCATGGGGTACTGCCCTGGGGGCGGATAATATCCATGTTGACCTGTATACGCAGCTCCATAAGGGCCATATGGATCCCACCCCGGGGCGCCATAATATGGAGGGGGTACGCTGTAAGGTTGAGAGACAGTCGTAGATGGAGGTGACGATGCAGGCTCGTTTTCTGTAGGCGGTAGCAGCCTTTCTGCTGAACGAGGCGGTGACATCTGAGCGGGTTCTGGGTCTTTCACTGAGCGCGACCTCTTGATGGGTCGAGGCGATCCATGATCGAAAGAGGGACTTTGATGTCGTCTGCGAAGTGGAGGTGGAGATGAGCTGTCCGACCTTCGCCTCGACCGCCCCCTACGTGGTGGGGACGGGCTGTCTGATCTCCGTCTAGACCACTCTTTCCGTGGCGGGGACAAGCTGTCAGACTTCCGCCTCGACCGTTCCATGTGTAGCATCTCATGAAAAGGCGGTGGTGATGAACGCCCCTGTTCATATGCTCTCATCTGCTCTTCCCGATACTTCCTGCCAAGCTCTTGATACGACAGCTCAGCCTTCGCTGGTTCCTTCTTCTCAGCGACAGGTTCCTCTCTCCCCGCTCCTTTCTGGTCAAACACGGACCCGAGATCTATGTTCTTTAGACCACTGCCGAGGAACGATGACGTCTGATTGATGCCGTACGACCCGAGGTCGTCCTTCTTTTCCTGTTTCTCACGCTCTTTCTTTGCCTTCTCCTGCATCAGTTTCGACAGTTCAAAGTTGAAGCCGATTGCCTTCAGTATATTCTCGATGGTTGGATCGTATGGCTCTTTCTTCTTCTCGGTCTTGGAAGGTGGGCTCGCAGGCCTCAGGGTGGATGCTGCACTAGGGTAGGCACGTCGAGCAGGATGCTCGTCATGGGCGGCGTCTTCGTCATAGTCCGGCACGAGGCTCGATGGGAAGGATTTTATTTCTGGTTGCTTTGCCTTATGGCCGTAATCAAATGTCTCGCATTGTGGTTTGCTGGGTATTTCATGGCTGATTATTGGCTCTCTGGTGGCTGGTTTGTCTCCAACACCCCCATAGAGGAATTCATCTTCATCCTCAATTTCATCTAGACTGCCAATCCTCGGCAAGCCGAAATGAGACTGTTGAAGCTTTACACTGAAAGGAACATCCCCGTGGATGGATGTATCAGACCTGAACGGAGACGGAGACTCTATTGGAGTGACATCCGCCTTGTTCTTGAGAATGGATCGGACACCAACAGGGGGTGTATCTGGGATTCCATCAGTGCCCCGAAACTCAGCGGCATCTCTAAATATAGGACTGTCCGCATGGTGTTCCTTGTCTTGTACATAAACTCTTGGATCGGAATCACGAGGATGGTCTCTATGTGTATCGTTTGTGCTGTAGCTGCTTCGACTGGTTGATGGACTGCGAGAGCCGCGGGCAGGAGACCGTCTGTAGCTATCTGGGCTATGACTCGTACTTCTTCTGCCGGGAGATCGCCTATAGGCTCTACGATCTGGACTCCTGCCTGGAGATCGCCTATGATTCGGACTCCTTTCAGGGGATGGCCTATGATCCGGATTTCTGCCAGGGGACCATCTGTAGTCTCTTCTACCTGGACTTCTACTCGAGCCCCTGTCTGGTGAGTGTCTGTAGTATGATCTCCCTCTGCCGAGTCGTCGAGCTTGGTAATCTCGGCGGTCGCTGTCGGTTGAGGAACGACGCTCCTGCGAATACGAGCGTCTATCTCTTGATGTCCTGTAATCGCGTGACGGATAGCGCTCAGGTGACCTTGACCTTCGTTCCCCAGACCAAGCCTGGTTCCTGTCCTGTGGATGGCGCTCGCCAAAGCGATTCTCAAAGTAGCGATTGCGAGAATCGATATGCTGTTGGTCAGTGCTCCACCGTTGCTCTCTGTTGGGGTAGCAACCTTTGCCTTCAACGTTATCGCCTCTTCCGTCAACACCAGCCCTCCCTGAGGGTCCACCAGATGGCGTTTGCCCGGGAACTTTTTCTGCTGCAGCAGCTTGTTGCATGTAGTGGTCATTGCCAACCGTTATACGAATCGACTGAACGGGCACAGCAGAAGACACCTCTTCTGCTGGCACATGCTGCAAACAGAGACATACAAGTCAAAAAACATCTGAACTTCAAATTAAGGTCAAATTTAATCTCACTACAAGTGTGTGTATCCTAAGTTGGATTAAAGAAACATACTTCAAACAGTCTGCAGAAAACATTCAATGTAAATTTATGCAACTACAGATATTCCTGTTCAAGATTTGACAGTTCTAGTTACTGCCATTGACAGTTAGTGCACGCTCAACATGTGTTCCATTGACAGTTAGTGCACGCTCAACATGTATTCCATTGACAGTTAGTGCACGCTCAACATGTATTCCAATTATCACGTACACCAGCAAAAATTGCACAAATGATTTGTTAAAACAGAAAATTTTTCAAAAAAGGATTATTACTGCTTATGGAAATGCCATTTCACCCAAAAATTAAAAGAAACTGTGTGATAAACACAGGTACAAGTTACTCTGAGACTGCCACACTAGAGATGGTTGTGTAAACCAAAGTAGTGTGTGTCAAGGGGTTAAAGGCTGGTTTATACGAGAGATTTAGGGCCCAACACCGTGTTGCACGAAAATGCGCAGTTAAATTATGTGTGCATTTAGTCGAATGACAAGCCAAGGCACTGCGAATGTGGTAACAGGTATATTGACTAACGTCAATGGAAGTCGGTTGCTGATTGGCCACTGCTGAAAATTTGACCCAAATATGTTAACATGCAAAATTGCATCGGAGCTAATTACGTCTTAACACTGAAACACACGACTCTTGTTATATTTATAAATACTCTGAGAGTGACTTACTACCTGCATAATTTCACCAAGTAGAAGAATTTAATTGGGAACGTAAAAGAACTATTGAGGACGACATGTACCCTGGCCATGACCCTCAATGCCAGCATATAAAATTCAGCTAGGTGTTAATGTTCTAAAAAAGGTTGGCTAGTTGAACGAGACTTCAAAACACCATACAATTGTAGTAACCACAACATACAGACTATAAGTAAATAAAACGTTGCCGAGTGCTCTAAACAACAACAAATGTGCGCCAAATAAATGAATGAATGCAAGTAAATTTGTATGTAAAACTTTTCATGAAAACATGTTATGACAAAAAGGCCATAACTTAGTAATGTAATTTGACCTTAGTAACCATGTCTTACTTAGTATATTTATTTTGTAAAACTAAATCTGTGGTAGACTTCACATGCCTGTATTGCAATGCGAGATATTACAGTAACCTATATTTATGTAATGCGTTCGTGTCCAATTAATGACAAAATATCTTCATGGATGGGTCGTGTTGTGAGTGCGGCCCAAATTACATGTTCAGGGATGCACAATCAGTACATGGATAAAGTACATGGTATGGCCAAATTTGTAGCATTGGCATTCTGTCTAAAGTACATGGCAAGGCCAAATTTGTAGCATTGGCATTCTGTCTAAAGTTCTAAGCCAATGTCACAACTACAGGGGTCCTGGATGGTTTGGCCCATGACGGGTTCGGCCCACGCCGATGGGTGGTTCGGCCTAGTCGTTTCAGCCCATGCAGATGGATGGTTCGGCCCACTTCGCTGAAAACCGCGTCGCTATTGAATTCAGCAACGGTTGATTCGGCCCACGATAGTAGCGGAATTCTAAACGGTGAAATCCTAAGATTAGGCATTTCGGCCCACACAGCCCGATTCGAGAAAAAAATTAAATTATGAAATAACAATACATCATTATTATAGAGCAATATCCACAAGATAACGAATATGACATCATAAATTTAAGGTTATCAACTGACCGGCTACTACCGTCAAAGTTGGGAAATGTTTATAATGTTATTAGGCATCTGACAATTCTATGACTATTGAATATTTATAATTTTATATCATAGTTTATATGTTACATATAATACGTTTTATTTATTACAAATAACATTATATATTAACATATTTTAGAGAATACTAAGACTTTAAAATTCAAGGTTATCAACCAAATGGCTAGTTGTCACATTTTAAACTTGTTTATACATTGGTATTATCTATATATTAAAATGCTTTTATTGATTATATGTTTAATTTGATAAATAAACTGTTTTTGCATCTTCACCTGTATATATGTTTATGTTTAATAAAAAACAATTAAATTCTTAACACATATCTACATTTTTTAAGATTCAAAAACGCTAACAATTTATAACATTTCCCAGCTACAACACGCAAGTTACAAAAAGTGAAGTCGAACCTAATAAGGTCCATGCCCACGGACACCACTTTCCATTTAGAATACGATAGTCGTTTCGGTCCACGGAGCCCACTGGCACTATATATATATACACGGCTGATTCGGCTCTTGAAAACACTTCACGCTTCACTGGTTGCGAAAACGGTTGGTTCGGCCCATGGGCCGAAACATCCATCACCCCATGTACAGTGGGCCCTGACAGTGCAAATGAATCATTTTTAATACCTGTGGCCCCAAACGTTCCAGTACAGAAACTGGTTTCATTGCAGGAGTCTTGCCAGGCACTGGTGTCCTAGGCACTGGTGACTGGTATCGAGATCGACTTCTTGATCGAGATCTGGATCGGGTCCTAGACCTTGGCTTAGACCTGCCCCTGTCTCTGGAACGGGATCGAGACCTCGACCGGGATCGATATCTAGACCGGGATCGAGACCTGGACGTCGATCGTCGTCTGGATCGCGATCTGGACCGAGACCATTTTGACCTATGTCGTCTCTCTAAACTGTCATGCCTATAACTGTCGCGTCGATCGTCATAGGGAGAGTGACGATCGCGGGAACTGCTATGGTGGTATGGGCGACCACGACCACGATCCCCGCGACCACGACCGCGGTCGCCACCCCAGCCCCGGGAGCGGAATGGCCGACCTCGTCCGCGGAATGGCATTATACGACCATTTCTGCCGACATATGTCGAAGGACCCCCTCGACCGTTTGGTCTACGAGTTCCTCTTCCACGCGATCGTGTTTCAGATTCCATGCCCATGCATTCATCAAAAGTGCAACAAGAGTATCAAATCTTATTCGAAAAACATGCAGTAATGCATGGTAAAATCGAGCAGCAGATGTATCGTTGTGCGCATGGCACAGTCTTGGTTACCCAAGCAGCCTAGCCTCGGTTTTCGCGCGATCTACTGGGTTTGATCTCTTCGGACCATAGAGTTACACCATTAATCACCCCCCTATAAACAAGAGCGATAAGCCAGCTCACTGCAGTGAAGCGGGCGTGGACCACTGGCCGGCATTTCATTGCACGGCAGAAACAGTTGCATCCACTGCAAGACACATAGGGTAGTACTGTATAAAATTATAGTGTGAACATAGTATGTTATAAATTGTTGTCTAACACATGTCAGTCAGTCAGTAAGTAAATTTATTTCCTCTTTACCATCATCATGTACAATATAAGGCAAACCAGGGTTGAAAAAATCATGATTTTTTTATATAAAAAAATCGGATTAAAAAAATTTCAATCAGATTTTTTTATTTATTTGATTTAAAAAACATCTGGTATATAGACATTTATATAGATGTTCATATTTATAAACTCTTTCAAACGTTATTTTCGTTTTTGAGATGTTCATCCTCAAGCCGCTTATGTTACTTTCTTCGCATAGTTCTTGTAGCATTATTTCTAGTTCTTGTGGTGTTTCGGTGCACAGGAAGATATCGTCTGCGAAACGGAGATGGTTAAGATATTCTCCGTCTATTTTCAGGCCTTTGTTCTCCCAGTTCAGTCTTCTGAAGATACTTTCGAGTGTTGATGTGAATAGTTTGGGTGAGATGGTATCCCCCTGTCGCACTCCTCTTTTGATGTTTATTTTCTCGCTCTCTTTGTGAAGATATACTGTCACAGAGCTGTCTGTGTATATATCTTTCATGAGTTGTATGTATGCATCTTCTATCCCTTGGTCTTGGAGTGAAGACAGTATTGCCTGGGTTTGTACCGAGTTGAAGGCCTTCTCATAGTCAATGAATGCTATACAGAGTGGTATGTTGAATTCACGGCACTTCTCCTTCAGCTGATTTATGACATGGATGTGATCTGTCATTGAGTACACACCTCTGAATCCTGCCTGTTCTCTGGGTTGATTATCATCTAGTGTTTTCTCCAGTCTGGCTGTTAGAATCTTTGTAGATGTTCGATAGCAAGCATATTGGCCTATAGTTCTTTATGTCTTTTTGGTTGCCTTTTTTAAGATTATCACCATCTTTGCATTTTTCCAGGTAGTGGGGATTCGTCTTTCTGATATGCATTTTGTATACAGCTTGGCTAAGGCTTTGGCGATGGTATCCTCTCCTGCCTTCAACGTTTCGATGTTGACTTGGTCATTTCCTGTTGCCTTCCCGTTTTTCATCTTCTTTAGCTTGGCTTCTACTTCCCATGTTGTTACTGATGGTAACAACCTGGGTCAAGAAGAATCACCAGAAGAAAGAGGAAAAGAAGAAGAAACACCAGCAGAAAGAAATACTGAAAATTGCAACGTACAATGTAAGAACCCTATCAAAAGATGGAGGAAGAACTCAAAGAAACGAACATCAAATGGGATGTGATAGGGATTGGAGAAATAAGAAGAAAAGAAGAAGGCTTTACCACCCTGAAGAGTGGCCACCTGTTATACCATTCTAAGGCAAACAACGGACAAGCGGGAGTGGGCTTCCTCATAAACTAGAAATGGAAAGACAACATAACAAGGGTTAATAACCCAAGAGTAGCAGAACTTGTTCTACGCATAACAACACGATACCAACTGAAAATAGTTCAAGCATATGATCCAACGACATCTCACTCAGAAGATGAAATAAACATCTTCTACAATGACATCGATAAAATCTTGGAGAATCCAAGCCACTATACAATAGTGATGGGAGACTTCAACGCCAAAGTGGGTGTAAGAACAAACCCATCCGAAACAGCGACAGGAAGTTTCGGCCTAGGACAGAGGAATGAACAAGGTGATACCTTAATAGAGTGGACAACATCAAAGGATTACAAGATCATGAATACACTATTCCAGAAGAAAATTTAAAGGAGATGAACATGGAGAAGCCCGGACGGAAAAACGAAGAATGAATTGACTACATCATGACTGACAAGCCGAACATGATCACATATGTAAAAGTCATAAACCGCATAAACATTGGAAGCGACCATAAAATGTTGATGAAAAACATCAGATTAGACACCAAAGCAGAAAGGAAGAAGCTGCTAAGAAAAAAGAAACCACCAAAAGTCGACACTAGAGAAATTAGAATTAAAAAAAACGAATTCCAACTCGAACTGAAAAACAGGTTCACTGCTCTACAAGAACTGGATGATATCGACACTCTAAACGAAAACATTACAGAAATGATCCAACAGACGGCGACAAGCATAGCCAAACAAAACACCAAACGGGACAAGTCTAGATTATCAACTCAAACAAGAGCACTAATGAAAAAACGTAGAGAAATGGTAAAGAACACCGCTAGGAACTGCATAGAGTACACAGAGATATGCAAGACCCTCAAAAAGAAAGTGAAAGAAGACATAAGAAAATACAACCTATACACCATGCGAAAAACAATACAGACATCAAAGAGCTTGAAAAAGGTCAGAAGAACACACATCCTAGGCTAAAATAGACTGATAACACCCCTAGACAATTAGGGCAGAGAAATCCAAGACCACGATAAGATCTTAGAACGAATAGAAGAGTTTTACACCAAACTTTATGACAGCGACCAAACCGTAACAATACGCACTAGTGCCCTGTGCGGGCCTAGAATTTGATCCCAAGCCCGGCCCGCAATTAGCAGTTAGAGTCCAGGCCCGGCCCAGGCAGGCCCGCAAACTAGAATTTAGGCCCAGGCCCGACCCAGACCGTGAATGTTTGGCCCAGGCCCGGCCCACAAGTTTTAGGCCCAGGCCCAGCCCATACCCGCGAGCCAAAGATGGGTAAGCCCGCTGCCCGCAAGCATGCGGCCCGCTAAGCTTATAGAGAAGATAAACCTATAATCTTATAACAAAGACGAAAAACAAATAAACTGTAAAACAGACTTAATTATTGCACCACCAACTTCTTCAAACTTACGAATATCCTGAAGAAAAATAAAGAAAAACTTCTTAGTGTCATTACTATTAAATATGATAACATTTGTTATATTTGGCTTTAATGTATTGGCTTATGGTTAGGGTAGGAGATTTGTTTATCTAACCCCGACTTAACTCATATGCAAGCCATAACCCCAATTTATATTGTTAATTGAATTAGCTCAACTAAGTTAACATAATTTAATATGATATTTAAATTAAATGTTACCCACTGGCACTGACACCCAGTGGCATTTCCAGCAGGCCTGCAGTCACTAGCCTGAGACAGACAGGTTCAGACGTGTGAATTAGTACAAGTGTGAATGAATTAGGACTGGGGAGAAATACCAATTACCAACTGGGGTGGGTACTGGGTAGTGGGCTAGTGGCCTAGTGAGCACTTGGCAGTGGGCAGGTCATTCAGGTGGGCAATGTTTGGAGGGAAGACAATAGAATGTCCACTGGTAGGGTCAAAAGGTGACAAGTTGATGGTTAATCATGGCTTGATTGCCTCTGCAAATATTTCTAAAGTAAACATTTGGGGCTGGCTACTTCCAGCCAAGTGAACTTATGGGGCCATTAGATTCCATGCAATGTCTCAATTTGCAACTATATAATACAAAAGAAATAATTTTAAGCATTCACTAACTGGAATTACAATTTATAATCAGTTTTTATTAAAAAATAAAGTAATAATTGGTGTTTTGTATGAATATTTTCATTATGTCCAGGCCCGGCCCGCTCACACCAGGCCCGGCACAAGCCCGTTGTGTTTAAATTGTTTTCAGCTCAGGCCCGGCATGGGCCCGCAGTATGTAGGCCCAGGCCTGGCCCGGTCCACGAAATTATGTAGAGGCCCGGCCCGTGGGCTGCGGGCCGGCCCGGGCTTGGACCCAAAGGTCCGCCCACGCAGGGCACTAATACGCAAAGACCCAAGAGAAGTACCATCAGTAACATATAAATCAGCGATTAAAAAAATCATAAATAAAAATCATAAATAATTTTTTTTTTTTTGGAGCGATTTAAATCATGATTTAAATCAAACAACCCTGAGGCAAACAAAAGCAATGAAGATGAGGTGGCTACCAGAGAAGCATAAACTTATCGGCCTAGTAGCCAGTGATGATGACACCAGAAACCAATTAACTTGAAGATTTGTCATATACTAGTACTGAATAAGATAATGTGCAGACAATATTGTGAACATCACCAATGTGTTGGAACTATGGTACTTCATAGATGTTTATGTATGATCTTATCTTACACGGGTCGCTATGATATGCAAATAGCTCACTTGTTCGCTCACTCCTTGATTTGGTACTCAAGTTAGATGAGGAGTGTAAATTGTGCAATGACTGAGAAACTTAGTTTTGTATAATTTTAGTAGTAAGTTTATCAGTTTAGTTAGTAAGTTGTAATAAATGCAATTTTATCTTACAAACTTGCTTTACAGCGGTATATTCTTAATTTAGGCATAAGCTTACCACCCGCAGCCTACATATTATTATAGTTAATTAACAGTCACATTAGTGAGACATGTATTTTTAACTAATTGTACATCTACTACACTCAGTAATTGAAGTTATTTAGTAAATGCTGGTATGATATATCATAGATATATATTAATAATCTCTTATTAGTACTGTATATCTGTGGATATATGATGAAGACTGGGTGCTGTACAGTACAAACTCTGTGCATCCAGTGGGCCGTGCAGCAGCATGAATGTTATTGATCCATGCCTGCATCACTGTATCATGTGTCAAATGATAAGGGCTCAGCGGTCTTGTTTTACTAATGGGTGTTCTATTTATGTCTATGCTTCGGACCCATTTTTTTCCTGATTACCCTCTAAGACTTCCTGGTGTGTTACAAAAGTTGTAAAAATTCATATGATCTGACGTACGTGCATTTGATCATGGGCATTGCCAGGTTTGCTTGAAGTTGTTGAGAGAGAAATGGTAGATTTTTAGATGATTTTAACAGGCGGAAGGACATTTGGGATTTTTTGGCCATTATAGACACGTGTGCGCCGTAATTCGTGCCAATTTTGGTAAACATTGACGGGTATCGTACCAATGGGATGATGACAACGGCAGGCATAGTTTCATATTTATTTGGTCACGTTTTCTTATAATCATGCAAAAGGTTAACATGGCCACCAAGGCAATGGGAAAGTCAACTGTAGGCTGAACCCTCTAACTCACAAGTTCATTTGTGTAATGAGATTTGATAACTCACATTTTTAAAAAGTATATTTATTTAAATGTTGGAATAAATGTATTGAGTTTTTTTCGGAAGATAGCTACAGTTAGTATAGTGTAACTGTTTCAGGACAGTAGTGGTAGTGATGGTGAACACCGATGCAATTTTAGTGTACATTTGTATGCACATTTTTATATTTAATAAATAAATCGATCAAAAATTAAATATCCTGGCGAAATTTGAAGTTGCTGTCAAAGACACCTAGATTACGAGCAGTGTCTGATGGGAATGTATCACTGCCAAGCAGTTTAACTGGAAAATGGCTAATGATCCTATTTCATTGTTGCTTAGTGCATTACAATTTTTAAAACAGCATATTTATATTTGATCATACATGTGTAACTGTTCTTGTATTTGAAATTTGGTCATAAAAACTGGTGGGAGATGGAAGGTTGACCCCAAAACAAGTGGGAGATGGGAGGCTGTCCCCAAAACAAGTGGGATATGGGAGGTTCAGACCCCTGCCACACCCCCCCCCCCCCCCGATACATTTATTTTGTCTTCTGCATGCGTTATATGTTTCCCTGAGAACAATTTCTGATAAACCATTTCCTGATGTTTTCTGAGTCAATAATTTACAAGTAGTTGATGTGTACCATCTTTAATCAATCCTTTTTACATACATATATACAAAACCATTTGACAGAATTCACACACAAGAACATTTTCAGGATTCATGTTTACGACATGTACAATGCGTGGTAAAACCTCAACGAAACACAACAGCGAGGATATGAAATGAGCAGTTAGCCAGACAGATAAATAGTAAGACTAATGTTGCTTGGAAGATTGAAAAACCTGACATTTGCCTATCACAGGTGCTACACTTACAAATGTCATTGTAAATATCTTCAGTGGGATTAATATTTTAACTGATCAATGGTGATCTATCACATAAGTGGAAAACTGAGATTTTATTGGAAATTGAAGTGCCTTCAAATCATTACGGTGAGTTGAAAAGTGTCTGCTTGCTGCTTGTATGTAATGCTTGTCATTCAGCATTACATATGTAAAGCTTGTATGTAATGCTGAATGACAAGGTGCCTGAATGTGATATACATAGTATAATTAATGTCTACATATAGACTGCAGTTATAGGCAGACTCAACATTTCTTGGTACATTACAAAATGTGGACATTTTATATTTATTTTCGTAATGGTACATATATTTTTATAATTGAGCATCATCAAGTATTACACAGGGTGATAACCGAGATAAGAGCGTCATGGATTTAATTTATAAATAATAACGTTGCTTTTCATAGAATGAATAATGAATGCATATTTTTGTAGGAAGAACCGTGTAGTCTGCTTCGTCAAGTAGAAGGGCATTCAAGGTCGGGTGATCCTGGTCA
This sequence comes from Lamellibrachia columna, assembly GCA_963662155.1. Taxonomy (NCBI): domain Eukaryota; kingdom Metazoa; phylum Annelida; class Polychaeta; order Sabellida; family Siboglinidae; genus Lamellibrachia; species Lamellibrachia columna. Next base: position 44,925,613 of record OY759262.1, on the reverse strand, counting down.
AGTAAACATGCAGCGACTACCATGCTACGAACGAGTGAGTCACAACTTGATGTGACTTACGAGACCATTATCATCGGCCTTCTCAATGATTGGGCACAGAATTGGTGACTCCACCTGGTGTGAGAAAAAAAGAAACTGCACTGTAAATAGATATCGCACTTGTTGTTTATGATGGTAATGGTAGAAAGTTGCCTCTTCAATTCATTTAGCCCATTGTGAATCAGGTTCGTTTATGCTCAAACCTGTACTCCATGAATAGTTTACTTAATATGCACAGTCGGCTTAATAAATGAGTACATACTTTGATTAAAATCATAACATTTTTTTTTTTTATTTAAAGCGTTAGTATAGTACATAGCTGCAAGCTACGCAGAGCTACTTTCCCCAATTTTTGCTGAATTTTGGTTCAAATGATAAATCAAGATTAATTTTGGTCAAAACTAATTTAATAGTTTGTTTGATAATTTCATCAAACCGAAATGACACATCGTAGTTGATACTAGACAGGTTCAATTTTCTTGCGAAATGAATCTAAAATAAGATGAGCGATAAATTTAATTGCGTGGACAGTTTTAATAAATGCAGTACTATTTTCTCGTTCGTCTTACCCTTCATTTCTGTCTGTCTGGAGAGGATTCTGAATGCATTCCCATACATTCGGAATGTTATGTTTAGAGGGTTTACAATTATTTATCTGAAGTAACAACACTGTAGGATATCAATTTGTATACTGTTGGAGAAGAGATAAAACCACAAAAGTCTAAATAAATAAGGCAGTTTTTAACCTGATTGGTTCAGTTCATCAGAGTGACCGGATGTGATATTTTGTCAGTGCCTGGGGTTATATTAATAATTCATTAAGTTAGTTCTTCTACATACATACAAGGTACTGGCTTCCACCAGGTAAATGAACTTACCACAGGTACATACATATATATATTACATACAGGTACTGGCTTCCACCAGGTAAACAAATGTACCACAAGTACATACATACAGGTACTGGCTTCCACCAGGTAAACAAACGTACCACAAGTACATACATACAAGTACTGGCTTCCATCAGGTAAACAAACTTACCACAAGTACGTACATACAGGTACTGGCTTCCACCAGGTAAACAAACTTACCACAAGTACATACATACATACAGGTACTGGCTTCCACCAGGTAAACAAACTTACCACAAGTACATACATACAGGTACTGGCTTCCATCAGGTAAACAAACTGACCACAAGTACATACATACAGGTACTGGCTTCCACCAGGTAAACAAACTTATCACAAGTACATACATACAGGTACTGGCTTCCATCAGGTAAACAAACTTACAAGTACATACATACAGGTACTGGCTTCCATCAGGTAAACAAACTGACCACAAGTACATACATACAGGTACTGGCTTCCACCAGGTAAACAAACGTACCACAAGTACATACATACAGGTACTGGCTTCCACCAGGTAAACAAACTTACCACAAGTACATACATACAGGTACTGGCTTCCATCAGGCAAACAAACGTACCACAAGTACATACATACAGGTACTGGCTTCCACCAGGTAAACAAACGTACCACAAGTACATACATACAGGTACTGGCTTCCACCAGGTAAACAAACTTACCACAAGTACATACATACAGGTACTGGCTTCCATCAGGCAAACAAACTGACCACAAGTACATACATACAGGTACTGGCTTCCACCAGGTAAACAAACTTACCACAAGTACATACATACAGGTACTGTATTCCACCAAGTAAACAAACTTACCACAAGTACATACATACAGGTACTGGCTTCCACCAGGTAAACAAACTTACCACAAGTACATACATACAGGTACTGGCTTCCACCAGGTAAACAAACTTACCACAAGTACATACATACAGGTACTGGCTTCCACCAGATAAACAAACTGACCACAAGTACATACATACAGGTACTGGCTTCCACCAGGTAAACAAACTTACCACAAATACATACATACAGGTACTGGCTTCCATCAGGCAAACAAACTTACCACAAGTACATACATACAGGTACTGGCTTCCACCAGGTAAACAAACTTACCACAAGCACATACATACAGGTACTGTATTCCACCAGGTAAACAAACTTACCACAAGTACATATATACAGGTACTGGCTTCCACCAGGTAAACAAATGTACCACAAGTACATACATACAGGTACTGGCTTCCATCAGGCAAACAAACTTACCACAAGTACATACATACAGGTACTGGCTTCCACCAGGTAAACAAACTGACCACAAGTACATACATACAGGTACTGGCTTCCACCAGGTAAACAAACGTACCACAAGTACATACATACAGGTACTGGCTTCCACCAGGTAAACAAACTTACCACAAGTACATACATACAGGTACTGGCTTCCATCAGGCAAACAAACTTACCACAAGTACATACATACAGGTACTGGCTTCCACCAGGTAAACAAACTTACCACAAGTACATACATACAGGTACTGTATTCCACCAGGTAAACAAACTTACCACAAGTACATACATACAGGTACTGGCTTCCACCAGGTAAACAAACTTACCACAAGTACATACATACAGGTACTGGCTTCCACCAGGTAAACAAACTTACCACAAGTACATACATACAGGTATTGTATTCCACCAGGTAAACAAACTTACCACAAGTACATACATACAGGTACTGGCTTCCACCAGGTAAACAAACTTACCACAAGTACATACATACAGGTACTGGCTTCCACCAGGTAAACAAACTTACCACAAGTACATACATACAGGTACTGGCTTCCACCAGGTAAACAAACTTACCACAAGTACATACATACAGGTACTGGCTTCCACCAGGTAAATGCCAACAGCATCTGATGATTTTTGAACATCTTTGCATCTGCAATAAAACATTTCCTTGTATGTAACATATTAGACAATGGGCAACTTTTAATGCATGTAAACTCGTTGGATGTAATATAAAAAAAATTTTGACACAATATAATGTCATTAAATTTATTAAAAAACTATCTTTATAAGTGAATGCAACATTTAGGTAATTAAATAAAACAAATAGTTATTTTAATAAAACATTTTTATTGATTGGGAGGTTGTCTGAAAACGGGAGATTTTTTTTAACGGGTAGGCAGAAATACAGGAGATTTCATCTCACACCCATCACATGTGGAAGTCGCCCGTCAGACATGTGTGCCTTATCAGATGCCTCTCGGAATAAAAATAATGTGCATCAAGACATTTTCAACGATGGTTAACTATGCTGTATTTGGGTCAAGGTAGAACTGACCAGCCAGTGCAGCCAATGACCAGCCACTGACCAACCAGTGGAGCCAATGATCAGGCACTAATCATCCAGTGCAGCCGTTGTCCAGGCACTGACCAATCAGTGCAGCTATTGGTTGGCCGCTAATCGGTCACAGCCATTAACTGACCAGTGGTTTTTGTCCACACCACAACCCTACATGCCAGGCTGCCACTCTCCCACGGTAGTGGCAGTTTGATAGAACTGAGAGGATGAGGGTGCCACCTACTTAAGTCGGACTTCCACTTGCCGTGGCTTGCCAGTTAAATCACAGATGTCGCCACTGCCGTAGAAGTGTGATATTGTTCTGAAAAGAAGTGTGATAATATATATATACACTGTATATATATATATATATATATATATATATATATATATATATATATATATATATATATATATATATATATAAAGCATTTATGTGAGAAATGCGTTTTATGCCAAAATTACATAAATGGAGTCAAGAGTGGTTTTGTGCTACTGTTAAGGCCGATTAGGCTGACCTACACCATGACCTTTGTCTAATTTGTCGGTGTCGCACTGTAAGAATCAGTCATGTAAACACTTGCACGAGCCCGTTAAGATGCCAAGGTGCTCAGTCAGTAAGATGCTCAGTCAGTGCTCAGTCAGTGCTCGGTCAGTAAGGTGCTCAGTCAGTGCTCAGTCAGTGGAGGAATGACCGGAATCTCCCACTTTTAGAACACATTCTGAGTAAACCAGCAGTGTGATATTCTTGATTTTAGTTTCACATGGTTAGATTTTATTATCTCTTTTATGTGCGCAGCCTCCAAACCATGAATTTGTTTCACTTTAATTAAGTGTCTGCATCTTAGTTGTAAATTTAAGTGAGTTTCAACCAAAATAAACAATACGCACTTTCTCTGGGACAAAGGTTTTGGTTTCTTTGTTGGGTGTTCTTCTAGCCAAGCGAGATGGGCCTGCACGTTCCACCGACCAAGGACAATGTCCATCCTGCCATCCTGCTCCTGATCGACATAATAATAACAATAATGATGATACTGTCATATATAGTGCTGGTATCTGCCTAGACAAAGCACTCGTGGTACTTTGCTCCATTATCAGAGCTAGTTTTGGCAGCAGCTAATCTGCAAGTCCTAAATATTTTATATAATGCCTGTGTGTGAGTCCACGGCAACTTACACATTTACCCCCTGCATGGGATCTTTTACTTCCCCATTCATAGACAACAGGTAGAATGAACCAATGGCTTTTAATACGTTTGCTAAAAAACACAGGCTAAGTGGGGTAAGACACAGGCTAAGTGGGGTAAGACACAGCCTAAGTGGGGTAAGACACAGCCTAAGTGGGGTAAGACACAGCCTAAGTGGGGTAAGACACAGCCTAAGTGGGGTAAGACACAGGCTAAGTGGGGTAAGACACAGGCTAAGTGGGGTAAGACACAGCCTAAGTGGGGTAAGACACAGGCTAAGTGGGGTAAGACACAGCCTAAGTGGGGTAAGACACAGCCTAAGTGGGGTAAGACACAGGCTAAGTGGGGTAAGACACAGCCTAAGTGGGGTAAGACACAGGCTAAGTGGGGTAAGACACAGCCTAAGTGGGGTAAGACACAGGCTAAGTGGGGTAAGACACAGCCTAAGTGGGGTAAGACACAGCCTAAGTGGGGTTAGACACAGCCTAAGTGGGGTAAGACACAGCCTAAGTGGGGTAAGACACAGCCTAAGTGGGGTAAACGAAGTTGCCTAAATTTCGAAATAACAGCAGGTGGACTCGAACACCAGTCCTCCCGACTGACAGTCCTGTGCTCTAACCACTGAGCCCCACATGTCAGACAAATAACTGGCCATGCCAGTCAAATGATTGTCTACATACAAGACTTCAAAGTCTTCACAGTCTAAAATCTGATTTTGTGTTGTGGATATAGGAAAATGTATAGTATTAGTGGCATAATTTGTTATCATGGCTACGAACAATCCATAGTATTTTTTTTATTTAATTTGAAACCTCAAATCCATACCTTGTGAAACTGTATCACTTTCTTGCCAAGACATAATTCATGTTTCCACCAGCCGACACCCTGGAAACATACAAAATCCACCTCACACAAAAAAGATATTGTTCATATATAGTAATGCACTACTTCATCTTGTGTGTGCCATTGTCACTCTTCGTTGTTATATGTCAAGGTTGGTTCGCTCGAGCCAACTGCACATATTACTTATACTATTCTCGCACTACAGATTTGAACATCAACGAACCTGATTCGCAATGGACTAAATCAATTGAGGAGGGGGCTTTAATTGCTGAACGTAAACATGAAAGTCATTGACACAAAAGTATCCACTACCAGATTCCTGTTGCAAATGCGACAACTTACCCCATGAACACAATAGTCTCCATTGAGAAACTCCTGTATGAGCAGTTTATTGGTGGATACATCGACCGTGACTTTCTTGGCGACGTCGCCCTCGGCCATGTAGGTGGTAGTCACCTTCCTGGGAATGCCCCTCACATCCTTGTCCTACAGCAGCAAGTCTATGTGAGAGGTAGAAACATTCACATATTTATTACACAGAGAAATTGTCACTTCAGTGAGTTAAAAACAAAGGTTGGTGGAACAGTTTAAGCGGAGATATGGCTGCTGGAAAGGATTTTTTATTTGCATAGTTAGTGCATTTTTTACGTCCAAACTGTAGATTAGGTCTTATAGAGTAATAATACATTGAAAATGTTTCTGCCAGAACACAAAATGGCCGCTGTATGAATGAATTACAGCCCATCTAACAAGTGTTAAAAGTAATGGAACTTTATTAAGAATCTTTTGCAATCATCATTGGCTTACTTAATTCTAGAACTATCCTAAACATATATATACATCTGATATATAAAGCAAAGTGTCTGCTGCATTTGTGGAAAGAGCCAGACAAACTTTGCAAGGTGACCCAAGGGGCCATTCTGATGAACATGGGGGGTCGGATGTGGAACCATCCCTATGGGCCCCCGAGGGGTGGGGTCATGAACTTTACTGATAGTAAACAAACAAAACTACTGGAATAAACAGGAAACACATTTTGAGTAATTTTTTTATTCACGTATATAGTCACCACAGTGCGACAATGGGATTATGCACTTAAAGGAAGAATTATCCACTCCGGTGGTGTAACTACTGAGGTCGCACGTCATCAATAAAACCGACAGAAGACTCACGTGTGGGTTGTAGCGTTCTTGCACTTTCTCTCTATGTAAATTTTCCAGACTGCGCGGTCGCGGAGGTGACCCGGGCAATGCTTGACAATAGATCTGGCTGACTGGATCTTTCTTAGATCTAAATGAACAAAAAATTATTTGAGATAGAAAAATCCACTATTTGCAAATTATTTCCAAGCTGTTCTCTATTATAGAATTCCAAATATTTTGAACTGATTGGATGGAATGGTCTGACAAAAGTTAGAAACATTGATGCAGCCCGGAGGAGGGATTATGAGTAACTGAACTGTTGAATAGGACACATTCCTTCATACTGCCAGACAAGTTCTGCAATAATTTTCAAATTCCCAAAATACAATGTAAATCATCATCGACAGTACTTTTATGGACTAAATGTTAATTTAATTAACCCTCCTCATTTCGCCCATAGTAAAAAGGATTCATTGATGTTCAAATCTGGAGTGTGTAAATAGTTAAGTAATATGCACAGACGGTTTAATAAATGAGTGTGTTCTTTTGTTAACATTATCGAAAGAATTTACTTTCATCATTAGATCAGGTAACTTGTGATAGTGTGAACAGCTTTGTGTCATAGTCATATAGCCTCTTTTTTGAAGAATTTTGACCGAATCCAGTCAAAAATGTTTGTCTGACGATTACATCAGAATTTAATCAAAGTTTGTAGAAACAAGCTAGCATGTTATAATCAATACTTTGTAAGTTTGATATTTTGTGAAATAATTCTAAAATGAGTCAAGCGAAGAAAGTTAACTGAGAAAGGAACACAGAGTGTAATGCTGGGCCTACATGGCTAAACTTTGATTGCATGTCGCATGATTGCACGACAAGCAACGATTTTCCTTTCCGTCGTTGACTGGGTCAGCGAACATTGTACAACAAAAGTTGTGACAACTTGTGTGCACACTGCCGCGATCGTAGTGTCATTTAACTGGATCTGCATGCACGTGTGCCCCCTGGTGTAATGCCAACACGCACCAAGTGACGTTTTCCGCAACTATCAACGAATATGTGCTTTAACTGGCCTGCTGCCGCAACCAAGTTTTGTTAGTTGCGGAACAGCATACACTGCCCAATACTGCACAATGTCACATCATGGACGGGTGTACACTATACAACATTTGTTGCCATGATTCAACTTTCGAAATGGTCCAACTAAACCAAATCAACATGTGACTCAAGTTATGTTGAGTTGCGGACCAGCATGCATTGCACAACTGATCCATTTATGTCAAACAAACATGCAACAAAAGTTTAGCAATGTGTGCCTGGCATCAGTTTTAGAAAGAAACACTGTTATTGCAGACCCACTGGTATGAAGGATGAGAGCACAGCAGAGACGTCAGCACAACCATCTCATATTCGCACGTTGATGTCTCCTTCAGTTCGTAGATCTCACCCTTGCCGTCTGGCTGACATACATAGTGTATCGACACACGCCGTGGCTGCCCAGTCAGGTCACATGATGTACCGCCGCTGAACTCTATTGCGAAGTATGGGATCTCAAGGCCTTCAACCTTCTGCAGTGGAACCTGTCGACACAGAAAACATGCAAGCACTGGTGAACATGACATGTAGATGGAACACTGGTAGCTCAGAGTGCGTTACACTGCTCCTGCCACACCTGCTCATGCAAACATTTCATTTCTATTGAAGCATCCAGGTATGCTGAAATTGCTGTGTGAAATCTGTTCATTCTTGGGGAAATGTGGAGAAAAATATCCCTTAGATGGGACGAGAATTAACTTGCATAATGAAATTTAACATCAACCAGAAACCAACTCAACATATTGCAAAACATCTGCATTCAGAAGGTGTATTAAATATTGAATTAATCAATGTTGGATAATTAGTTCTCAGAATCATCTCACACAGACCCAGCAAACAAGAATATTGGCTTCCTATTAAAATTGTATTAATTTGATTTCATGACAAAGCAATGGTAATCATACAAACAAAATTAAACATGTAACTTTAGTGGATGTTTAGAAATACCAATGAATGGTAAATGGTTTCAGAGTTTACTTAAAGCTTCAGTTTGTTTTTGAAACGTTCTTTGAGCTGACCTTGTTTCTAGAACATTTCTCTGTTGTGTCAGATCTGTCTACAAAACACTTCTCTGTTGAGTCAGATCTGTACACAAAACAATTAATAAAACTGGAAACATAAACTACGTTGTCATTTCTGTTTCGTCCAACTCGAATGTTGAACTTTGTTCCATCGTACCTTTTTCTTTTGATGTTCTTGTTGTTGGTTGTCTGATGCCATCCCTGGAGGTGATGTTTTCTTGTCTGCAAATAAGTAACTGACAACTTTAACTGAATCCATTAATTGTAGTTATGAAATAAATATATGCATCACATTCAACATAAATTTATTATTAATATTAAAATGTTATATATATTTTTAAACAATAACTCTTAGACTCGCTACGTTCACATTTAACAGTAGATTACTGTAAATAAAACTTGCCTTTTGCTGTACTGACATCTCCATATCCCAGGAAGTACTGCTGAACTTTCATTTTCTGCAAACAAATACATACAATACACATAATTATGTTGATATTTTCAAGATGCCAACTGTCCCAGTATATAAATGTTTGGTGTAAGAAAGGCATGTGAGGCAGCACAAAGCATTAATAACTAATATGGTAAATTATTTATTGCATAAACAGAGACGATGCTTTGAGAAACAGTAGAATGAAATTATATGTCCTGTCTGGTATTGTAATACGAGACAAATAACTTACATGTAAACTAAAAAAAATACTAGGCAAATAAAATGTGGATGTTTCATTTGACATTGAATCAACCTTTCACTATCATCACTTCTAGTTAAATGCCATAAATTGACATAAATTATATACATATTGTAGTAACAGTTAAATATCATGCTGAGAAAATAATCCATTCCATTCTATCTGAATAAACTGTTAGTTTGATGTCCATTTGTCGTGCAACTAAGGGACACAGGATTAATGCAAAACACACAATGCCCAAGCTTGATCTTACTTGAAGTTGCTGGACATCATATATATGGCAGTGCCGATATGATGCTTACATCTATTACATCTATTACAGCTTACCTTCCCAGCTTCCTTCTCTTCGTGGTACTGCCGAAGGAACTTGCCGTGGCACAACTCATACGTCCAGTAATTATCAATCTACCAACAAACATGAAGATCATAATTGGTGCTATTAAATTTTTTTAAAAGCTAAACAATTTCAACAATTGCTAACTGCAAGATAACAACCTTGTTTTCAGAAAGTAAATCTGAGCTGCCAACATCATAATTCTTACCAATTTAAAGTTGATTTTGTTAAATGGTATAACACAAACCTGTCAAATTACACCACAAAACCACAAGGAGTAAGTATTCCATAAAACAGACATTCTAAAATGTATAAATAAATTTATTGCAGCATGTGCAAACATAAACAAAGACTCCTACATTTTAGAGTATGATAATTAGTTTAACTTTGTAGTGCAGCTTTCAAATTTGTTTGGCCAATGTGTCATGAGAAAATGAAACAAACCCTATAGGAACAACTTGTTTGTACTAGAAGCGGCCTCAGCAATCCCATTTCATCTGGGCCTTCGTAAGATGCCTCTACATTCTGAAACAAAGAATACAATACAAAAAGCTTACCTTCACAATTACAGGGGACTGCAATGGAAATATGAGACATTATAGAATGGGTTTATTTGGAAGATTTGTATGGGCTGTAGATAATGAGGGAATGTAACTAATATAAGAAATAATATAAGAAAAGCTTTATGTATAGCAAAATACTACACAAAGATGTATATTAATATATATATATATATATACAGTATATGCATTTATATAATATGCTAAGGGAGCATAGCAATATTATAAACAACACAACATAATTTTTTTTACTACATCTCTAAACATTCAACCATTAAAAGAAAACTGTCAATAACCATTTGGGCAACCTCTTCTGCTTAATAATATAGTTAACTTATTTGAAATTAATTATTAATTGTGATTGTTGTCATGGAGTCTTGGCCAGTAAACTGACTTCTAGCTGCTGGACTTTCTTATCTGTGTACACTTAACATTAATCTCACCTTGTTTGAGTCATTCAGCTCTGGTGGGATAAAACACTTGTACTTTTCCTGGTCAGGTGTTGTCATGACGACAGTGCTAGCACCAGTCGGCTGCAACATGAGACCCCTTTTTCAATTATTTTCACCTACAGCAGCTGAGCCATACAGCTTCTGCAATTTCTTTGCTGAATTTTTACCAGACCTGGTAAAAAATAACAGTTTGTCCTACGATTTTATTATATGTTTGATTTGAGCGTATGCGTCTGTCAGCAGGTACTAAAATGTTTTTGGCTGGAACAGCAATTTGTCCATGGATGACTTTATACATTAGGGTTAAAGACAGGTTCCTCCACCTCTCCTCGAGGAACCTTCAATCATGTGTGTGACGCTACTAGCAAAATGGGTAACTCTTTCGTGTATTGTTTACTGCTTTAATATATCTATTTAAGTGCAGGTCCCAAACTATGCAATCATATTCTAGAACGGGTCGAACGAGAATAATATAGGCTCTTCTTTTAGTAAAGAGCAAAATTCACCTATCTGGGAAGTGTAGTGACAGACAAAGGAGGAACAGATAAAGATGTAAAAAACAGGATTGGAAAGGCCAGGCATGCATTCAGCATCCTAAAGACAGTGTGGAACACATCATCTTTCTCAACACGAAGCAAGATCAGAATCTCCAACACCAACGTAAAAAGTGTGCTGCTGTATGGCTCTGAGACATGGAGAGTAACCAAGACAACAACCAGAATGTTACAAACATTCACTAACAAATGTTTGAGATACATACTGAAAACCAAATGGCAAGATAAAACCACAAACAAAGAAATCTGGAGAGAGATTGCAAGAAGAAAATGGACATGGATAGGACACACCCTCTGAAAACAAACCAACAATGTCACAAGACAGGCCTTAGACTGGAATCCACAAGGAAAAAGAAAAACAGGCAAACCCAAAACTACTTGGAGGAGATCAATAGATTAGGAAGTAAAGAAACATGGAACCATCTGGAATGAGAGCAGCAAATAACAGAGTGCGTTCGCCGTTGGAAAAGAGACATTTCGGCCCTATGCTCTATCTTGAGCGAAGAGGACTAAGTAAGTAATCATACCAATCCCATATTTTAAGAGTGCATACATCAGGATGTAATGTTATGCTTGTTAACTTATGACGTTATTTTATGCCTAGCCTGGCAATGGATAATATTAATGATGATAATGTGCAATCTCAAAATTTGGAAGCAAAGTAGAACCGCCGTTTTACATACCAAGGTGTAGCTAGGCATATCAACACACATAACTATGAATTACAACTTTGATATGTCAGAGCACAGAGTACACAGGTAAATATGGTAATGTAAACTTACAGGAGGGTCTAAATTCCCAGGTCCAGGCCAACTAATGCTGAACAAAATGTTGTCAGAGAAAGGGTTATAACTGGCTTTAGTTGTTACTAAAATTGTAGTTAGAACAAGTTGTGCGCAGCTTATATGGTGCGCCATACTGCTAAATAAGAAAGTGTGGGAGACTGCTCGAAACGACGACGGCGTTAACTTGAGTAGAAGTTCCTTATTTATCGTTGCCGGGCGGCGCCATCTTGCCACATAAAATAACAGTTTCGCAGAAACGTTTTATTTATAGAATATATAATATTATATATATATATATAATTTACGCATGCTAATATTTGTCATGTAATTACTATTAATATGACATTTAGAAAAGCAACAGTTACGTATTCCGTTGCTACTAAAAAATCACGTATATTATAAGCCTCGTATTGTCTGCAAGTGATTGTAAGTGTCGCCCCCTATCAACACTGTTGCATAACAAACCTGACTTAGCAGACCACAGATTCAATAGATTTATACTTATTGTTAGTCCGTACGCTAGTTGACAAATGCATCTTGACGTAAAATACCATAAAACTGATAAGCATTTGTGAAAGATTGGGTATACCAAAGATTGCTATGCAACACTGCCGAGTAGTTCATCCAGTTTTATTGTTTTCTCGAAATTCTCAGGGACCCAAGCTCAAGAGGCGGGACAAATACTGAACATTGATCGAGATCAATACAGTTGAATTATATCATGCTTGCATTGATTAGTAGCAAAGAAATGACCCAACCCTCTGAACACATTTTATGTACGGACATTGTTATTGTATTTTAAATTGACATGATATTTTAATGTTCTACCTTAAAATAAATATATTAAAAAAAGACAACCAACAGAACTGGTACCAATCATATTTTATAAATGGAAATGTACAGCCGGCTAAATATGAGTTAAATCAATACCTAGCAATGCTTATAATAACAATGTTACTTGCATAAATATAACAATACAAACTGACACTGTACACATAATTTCAAGATGCCTGCATGCTGCCAAACAATTGAACATTAAAAGCGATAACTGATCCATACATCAGACATAAATCTAAGTGGAACCACTACAATTCATAGTTTCCTAAATGGATGCAACTGAATTACTTAACAATTATTAAAAACATTCAACCATTCTCAGGAAATCATAGCAAGCACCGATTTCAAGAACAGTTACTGCTGGTAAACTGCACACCGTCACTAAGCTTAGTGACCAAACTGATTTCATACAATTATACATCTACTCTATTATTTAATCATTAGTGCATCTAGCACATAATAATGGGTGATTCTCTGGTGAAGTTGACATTGAACGTAATTATGTACATAAGAACATTTATTGCTGGAATTAATTTGTTCAGATCGTGCATCAGCAAATATCTACCTATCAGTTTTTCCAAGGTAACTGTCATATAATATTCACTGTTCAAATTTCCCTCAAGTGATTATGTTGTTTCCATTCCAGGGCATTAATCAACAACATCAGTTGCTTCGAATACATCATTCCCGATTTCTATAATGCAATATAAAACATTATGCATAATTATGTTGGTGTTTCCAAGAAAATATATAAAAACACTAATAACATCAAATGCATTATGATTCCTCATCACAAGATATTAATGAGAGATTAATATCCATTATTATTATTACTTTTTCATATCCGTCATGGCCAGTATGATTTCAAGTCTTGTGAGTTGTAACCAACGGTCATTTCCAATGCCCGGCGGTCACTCAACTGGACACACCTTCTTGTCCTTGCAGCAGGAGTAGTGGACAATCACACCATTGGGGTAGCGAGCAAACGCGCTGGAAATGTCACGAGCATCACAATTAATTACATTTGTTTAGAAATATCCATACACGTATATAATTAGATAACACACATTGTACCTATCCCAGTTTAGCTGTGATCAGCTGTACACGGTGTCAAGTATATTTAAGTAAATGTTTGATTAAAGTCTCACTCCATGTTGAATTATTGCAGGCGGTTTTGCTTATCACGTTATTATTACTCAATGAATATATAAATCTTCATTAAAATGTATACCATGAACTTAGCTGTAGCATACAAATTAATATGAGACTAATGTCCTTTTTTCAACCAATGAAATTAGCTTATTGCAGATTCCTATAAGAGCATCTTGTTAACATGCAACAGAAAGCACAACAGAAAATAAATGATATTTTTAAACATTAAAACTACAAATGCCCATACATTTTCAGCTGGAAATGTACCTAGCAATTGTTCAATAAAACTGAAAAAAATTTGTACAAATACATATTCATAAAAAAATCAGTACTGAATACAGGTCGTCTGTACGAAAAGGCATGTCTGAATACATAGCAGATACTGTACCTATTGCTTATTCTCTTTCGACAGACTTGACACAGCTTCTCATTCGTGATTGTACATTTCATTCGATGGTAGAACATCTGCTGTTCCTGCACCTGCAAACAAATCAAGAACCAACTGAACATCAAATTAGAAGGAAGAAGTGGAGCTGGCTATGCCATACTCTCAGGAAGCCAACACAACACATCACAAGACAGGCGCTCACAGGGAACCCTCAGGGCAAAGGAAAATGGGGAAGTGTCCGGTGGAAAGGAGTCATTAATGCTCTGCCTATGTTACTTGATTGAACATTTGTTAATTACCTCAAGATCATTTATAATTTTCTCACGTGTCATTTGTATGTATGCTATGGGTCAGAATGAGGGCATCTTGAATCCTCGAGTCTAGTCTCACCTGAAGGTGTTCTGCGTAGAGCAGACTCTTCAGCACCTGACAGCGTCGTTTCTGGGCCGTCCGCTCTGCCATGACACTCTCGAGAAAGACAGCTATGTCGCTCACCCGTGTGTTAGGTGGCAGCACCTCCAGCACCTGGGAATGTTGTCGAAGACATCAGCTTGTTTACAACACAGAACACTGCCATCAGTACAGTTGATGTAACCTTAATTACAAGCTTGACACTCTAACCACTACGCAACAGAATCACAAATGATGAAACGTATTTGTTTGATCTGTTATTGCCTCCTGACGTGCTACAACATAAACCAGGACAATGGATACAACTGCAATTAAAAATTGCTCACTTTATAGCGCCCCATCAAAAATCATTGTTTGTTACTCTCTTCCATGGCAGCCCTGTCTATGCAAATACCAATTAATCTTTTCGTGGAAGTATTCAGCCATGTTGTAGCCGTTGCACACAAGCTGCAGATTCTTAAAGATGCCATCATTATCTACAGCAATGTAGACATGTATACTGCTGAGTGAACTAAGGAAACATGGAGTGAAGACAAGGTGGGCAGCAAGATGATTCAAGCAATGATCCTGTTGGTTGCGAGACCGACAAACTGCACCGCCAGTGATGTGCTGACTGCCCCACCTTTGTCGTATCCAGTTTGTTTGCATGCTCCTCGAGTAGATGTAAGGCAGCCTCCATATTTGGCTGCGTGTCTACTGGGATCGTGGAGGTTGAGGAGAGCAGCCCCATCGCCTTGGCATCAGGCGGTCTCAGATACATCTTCAGTAGGTGTAAAAATACCTACAAAATTACACGTTTACAATATATCATCTATTTAAAACTAACATAATTACAGTCAGGCCTTCTTTATCCATACTTTGATAATCCATTTACTTCGGTTATCTGCATGCTTTTGTGTGGGAACAATATTGATACAGTGTATTTGGTTGATCATGCCATGTTAGTCTTCAACGGCTGAATAATGTCATGTTTCAACAATCTGCACGATTCATTAATACAGCCAAAAGCCTTAGGAATGAAAGTGGGCGGATAAACGAGACTTGACTCCACACATAACTTTACGAAACGTGCTCTCACGTGCAATAATAACTTGTATGAACATTAATTACAATTATAATCTAATTGACTGCAATCTATTGCACCATAAGCTATATCAAAGATTTAACCAAAGTCATGTTATATAATATAATAATTGACCACATAATCATTTTCAGTCATCACAAAAAAAAAAAAACACTGTTGATTTAAGCATCTCCACTAGCTGTAAATATCAAACCCTACTTTTGCCCTCTTCCCAATCCAACAGCCCATGGAAGTTAATACAGACAGCTACCATAAGATTCAAACAGGGAAACTAGCCAGGCCAGAACAACTCACATCTTTGCTTCCCTCTTTCGCTGCATCATAATACATGGCGCAATACCTGGGAAAATACAAATATTAACCCAAGTCACTACCTATATCAAATAAACAACAACTTATTTTCTAAAGGTAAACTCTTAAACAGTTAGTTAGGAAGTTTGTTAAAATAAATTGAAACATGTTTCACTACAAATATGCACAACTGTGTATTGTTTTACTTAATGTTCTGTGCAATAATTGCAACAAAGATCAATAAATGAACCTTTGCACACTGTTAACTTCAATTCTCAAGGCATATTTCAGTAGTAGGGATGTCCGTATATTTTGTGTACAATGCAGACAGTAATATATATTTACAATGATGCAACAATACTGTGAAGTAGGGAACTTTCTTGGTTGAGGGTATTTCAGTATATATAGTCCAAGTAAAACTGTATAAACTCTTCCACAAAGTGTTTGCATTTATAAACACCACAGTCAAAGTCACCATTATTTGTCCCACAGCACACAAAGCTGTTCAGCTGCAGGCCTGTCTGTTAAAATCACGTCATATATTTTGATGTACCAACTATAGATTAAGACAAATGCATACTTTATCGAAATTCTCATTGGAAGGAATCAATTACTTAAAAATAAAAATCGGTGGGCTGTACAACAGACACAAACATGGATTACACCTGTCGAACTATGAACAGTTAGCTGAACCTGTTTCTGATTCCAAAGAAACATGCAGCATGAATATTTGTACAACTGCTACCACAAGAAACAATGAAAATGTCAGTTTCTTGCTTATCTTTCGCTATACATACATCATCTATACGTACTTTAAATATATTAAACATGTACATTCAAGTGAGAACTACAGAAGGGCAAAATACAAGAAAAAATTCACAAGAAATATGTTGGACAAGCAGCCTAGGAATGAACAGGCTGGGGCAAAGGGGCATTACCCCAAGGGTAAGTGATCAAGACAGGGCCAGAGGACTGACTATATTCTACAAGCATGGTTGGAAGGAAGTGTGGTACTGACTGTAAGGCGAGTTCGCAGTCCTGCAGTACGTGTACATAGATAGCAAGGGCCTGCTCATGTCTACCCAGATGTCCAAGCAGAATGGCACGCTCCTCAAAGAACCCTGCAGTGGAAACAAGTTAGTGCCAACAGTGAAATATTATACAGAAACACAAATAAAAGGTCTTATAAGATTGTCTCGTCTAGATATTCTAGTAAACCACAACTGTTTAGTTGTCTTCATGCTGCAGTGAGGTATTCAGATGAGAAGTAAGAGGTAGGATTAACAGTGCTTGTTACTGAAATAAAAGGGCAACAGTTGACAACTTATCGATCCGTGCTTGCAACGAGGATGCTCAATTGTCAATTTATGAATACTGATAAATGTTGCTATTTAAAATTTTTACTATGTTATAAATACTATAAAATCATGAGAAAAATAACAAGGAATGGTGTTTTAATTGTTCACATGTGTAAATATTTCAGTAATGCCTGCTCCCTGATGTTATGTGCAATTACGCAGGAGGCATAGATGGCGACACTCGTTCAGAATAGGAATGTTATAGGCCCTTTAAACAATGAAGAGTTTTATGGATTAATACAGAATTTCAAGTCAAAAATATGGATTTAAAACAAAAAATGTAGAGGACTCACCATCCAAGGGGAAGTGGATGAGGAGACGGTCGGGTTGGTAGTGGAGAGAGGCACTGAGGAAGGCTAGGAGCTTGGCTCGCACTACCCCCACCTCTCCTGGCTCCTCCCCAGCCTTGATCACACCTGCACCATGCAACATCGGTTTAAATGCTCCCTGCTCTCACACTGCCGTTTCTTGTAAATAACCCACCGTACATCATAGACTGAATGGCTTGGTGGTTGAAAATCAACCTGCTTAACTTATGGCGCACCCCTCCAGCAGTTGTTCTTAACTTATGGCACACCCCTCCAGCAGTTGTTCTTAACTTATGGCGCACCCCTCCAGCAGTTGTTCTTAACTTATGGCGCACCCCTCCAGCAGTTGTTCTTAACTTATGGCGCACCCCTCCAGCAGTTGTTCTTAACTTATGGCGCACCCCTCCAGCAGTTGTTCTTAACTTATGGCGCACCCCTCCAGCAGTTGTTCTTAACTTATGGCGCACCCCTCCAGCAGTTGTTCTTAACTTATGGCGCACCCCTCCAGCAGTTGTTCTTAACTTATGGCGCACCCCTCCAGCAGTTGTTCTTAACTTATGGCGCACCCCTCCAGCAGTTGTTCTTAACTTATGGCGCACCCCTCCAGCAGTTGTTCTTAACTTATGGCGCACCCCTCCAGCAGTTGTTCTTAACTTATGGCGCACCCCTCCAGCAGTTGTTCTTAACTTATGACGCACCCCTCCAGCAGTTGTTCTTAACTTATGACGCACCCCTCCAGCAGTTGTTCTTAACTTATGGCGCACCCCTCCAGCAGTTGTTCTTAACTTATGGCGCACCCCTCCAGCAGTTGTTCTTAACTTATGGCGCACCCCTCCAGCAGTTGTTCTTAACTTATGGCGCACCCCTCCAGCAGTTGTTCTTAACTTATGACGCACCCCTCCAGCAGTTGTTCTTAACTTATGGCGCACCCCTCCAGCAGTTGTTCTTAACTAATGGCGCACCCCTCCAGCAGTTGTTCTTAACTTATGACGCACCCCTCCAGCAGTTGTTCTTAACTTATGACGCACCCCTCCAGCAGTTGTTCTTAACTTATGACGCACCCCTCCAGCAGTTGTTCTTAACTTATGGCGCACCCCTCCAGCAGTTGTTCTTAACTTATGACGCACCCCTCCAGCAGTTGTTCTTAACTTATGGCGCACCCCTCCAGCAGTTGTTCTTAACTTATGGCGCACCCCTCCAGCAGTTGTTCTTAACTTATGGCGCACCCCTCCAGCAGTTGTTCTTAACTTATGACGCACCCCTCCAGCAGTTGTTCTTAACTTATGGCGCACCCCTCCAGCAGTTGTTCTTAACTTATGGCGCACCCCTCCAGCAGTTGTTCTTAACTTATGGCGCACCCCTCCAGCAGTTGTTCTTAACGGTGGTTGTGTTGTACAGCTTCATTTCCAGAACATGTTAACCCACAAAACTGTCCCTACGCAATAAAGCAATAATAATAACTGTTATTTTTGCTTCACATAGTAGGATAATTATCTCTTTTTCTTTATATGATTTATTTATCGCAATCAACCCAAGAATAGTTTATTCATGTTGTTGAGGCATTAAATACATGATATATAATTTTTTTTATATTTTCGGGTCAGGCCATCGGATTCAAAAAGTGTTGCACTTTGCCCCGGCAGACCTGTTTATGCAAACACAAATTTACATGTCTCTTAGAAGCATTAAGCCACATTGCAATTACTGTACATTTCTGGCCCAACGTGAAGAAGCGAGGGACGTGTTTCTACACAATGAGCCGGCTGACTCACCGTCACACAGAGGCTGAGCATAATCCTCCATCAGAGTCGACACCATGTTCTTGTAATTGAGGGAGAGGACATTGTGGAGTGACGGACTGTCATCATTCCAAGTCCAGATGACATGCTCCTGTAGGTCAAAGAGACAACATCAAACAACTTGTCATCAGAGTCGGTCAGTCACTGTTGTTCAATACATTCAACAGTGGAGAGGATCATAGTAATGGTAATTGTTTAATTAAAGACGAATCTGTATGAAATTAATTGTTTTTGTTTAATTAACATATAAACATGCGCAGAACAATATTAAGTTTTCCCTCAAGATTCATTGAGTACCATATATTTATTTATAATAGTACATGTATACGGAAGTACCACTTATTACTGCTACTATCGGTTATAATCAAGTTAATTATAATTTATGTCACTACAGATTTGTATAATCAGATTAGCAACATATTTAACTACATGTTGTTTATCAATAAGTTGTGCGCTGACCAGGTAAGGTATGATAAGTGACGATGCGGTCTTCTCCAGGTAGTCCAGCACCTGTTCCCGTGGCAACACCTCCACCTCTGGCATGTCCTCCGTGAATATCTGCAACCACAGGACAGCGGCGAGTGAAATATTGAATTCAGTACGCAACTTAAATGTCAGAATCTGGCCTATTACAAATTTACATTACACATGTTGATCGCGTATAAGTTGTACTGCAGAATTTTATGAAGGATATCTTTCTTCCTTGAACGGATTGACGTTCTAGTTTCTTGGCATGTGACATGTTAAAGGAAACTTTTGGAATATTTCAGGTGACTAACCCGGCCTTCATCGACGGGCACTGGTCATGTGACACGCCCTTAGTGACGTCAGTCTGTCGACAAACACTGAATGAGTCGACTGAGATATTTGATGTTTACAATGAGTCGCATGTTGCACATTGCATGCATAATGCTGTTGTTTACAGTGAGTCGCATGTTGCACATTGCATGCATAATGCTGTTGTTTACAGTGAGTCGCATGTTGCACATTGCATGCATAATGCTGTTGTTTGCAGTGAGTCGCATGTTGCACATTGCATGCATAATGCTGTTGTTTGCTTCTCATCCAGTGGATAACTTACTGAGCCCAGCTTAAAGGCAGTGAACAGGATGAGGGGAAGTGAAGCGCAGACGGCTCACTGAAACTGGGACTCAACCGGGAAACAGGGCATGATTGAGTACCTTTAGTCCATCTTCAGGATTTTGCTGGATCACCCATTCAGCATACTCAAAGATCAGCTGCAGATTCTCTGAACCTGCATAACAAGATGTCAGCCAATTTGTAAAGCTGCTCCACATTAGTACTCCCTGGACAATAACCCCCTGGATTATAACCCCCTGTACGCACCACACATTCCGAGATGCTTCCACATTTTCCTGTATGGCAAACACACCTGTATGGTCAACACACCTGAACAACCAACACACCTGTATGACCAACACATTTGTATGACCAACACACATGCATGGCTGACACAACTGTATGACCAACACACCTGTATGGCTGACACACCTGTATGGCCAACATGCATGTATGACCAACACACCTGTACGACCAACACATTTATATGACCAACACACATGCATGGCTGACACACCTGTATGACCAACACACCTGTATGACCAACAAATTTATATGACCAACATACATTCATGGCTGACACACCTGTATGACCAACACACCTGTATGGCTGACACACCTGTATGGCCAACATGCATGTATGACCAACACACCTGTATGGCCAACACACTTGAGTACAGATGAAAACAAATTCCCCTAGTTTGCCCACACTCACCCAGTCTCTGCAGGTACTGAACGGTTGTGTCGTGTCCCTTCAGGGGGGAGTTAGACTTCGCCGACTCACGTAGCAGCAAGTCTAGGGCTACACAAGGAAAACAATTAATATGATTTTTTAAATATTGTCTATGCTTAATTAAATATTGCCTATATGTGTGCATCCATGCATAAATGCATACGTGCACGCACATGCATTAGTACTTATGGATGTCTTATGTCAATCATTTATAGCTAGTTAAAATCACATTTTATAACAACCATTTGCATAAAACTAACCTGTATATTTATATACTTTCGCCAGTTCAAAAGAAGTAAACAAAACAACAGACATACTGCAGTACGTCGCTGTTGTTTGTCCCGCGGTCCACTGACCAAGACATTACCTTTCCGGTGCAGATCTCTCTTCTCATACAAGATGATCAGTTCACTGAACTTGTGTCGTTCTTTCAGCACTCTCTCACTCTCCTCCAGGTGGCACCGGTTGTCTTTCAACCGCAGCAGAGGCGCCACCAAGGCATCATTTGTCTACAAGAAGCACGATTCGGTTCAAAATTGCATGATTTGGTAGCAGGGTGAAATAATGTAATTGCAGTGCAAAATGAAGTATGGTTGATTCCTTGCAGACGGACAATCTCAAGTTTACATTAATAGCATAGATAAATAGCAGTAAATGTTATTGTTGGTGGGTTGTATTCTATGTTAATGTCTGTCAATGACATGACAATTTGTTACATATTTTCAAAAAGGACCTGCAAATGGCAAACATTGTCGCATATACATGATTGTTCAGCAAACAGTTGGTCGAAGGATGATTGTTAGAGATAGATCAGATTAGATTACCAATATTAATTACAATTATGTGTGTCTGCGTGTGCGTGTGTGCATAGGTGTACATGTCTGTAGGTGTGTGCGTGTGTGCGTGTGTGTCTGTGAGCGTGTACACGGGCTCGCGTGCATGTCTGTAGGTGTGTGCGTGTGTGTCTGTGAGCGTGTACACGGGCTCGCGTGCATGTCTGTAGGTGTGTGCGTGTGTGCGTGTGAGCGTGTACACGGGCTCGCGTGCATCAAGCATTACATCAAGCTATACCTGCAGATAACATTTCAGTAGTGTAGTGTCTATGATCTGCCCAAGTTGTCGTTTTGACGGGTGGTTGGTGTTTCCTTCGACTATCGCCAACACAAACAAAGGTGTATCTCCATTCATGTTCTTGTTAACCTCATTGCGCTTCTGAAAATAAAGTCAGTGCAGATGCTTTAAAAAAGTATTCAGGCCTCTGATTAAACCACAAAACCAAGACACATACAACATAACAAGTACACATTTCACTTCAACCTATAAAAAGTTACATAAATGAAGTTACGTCTTTTCCTGGGTCATTCAGGTGTTGTTTAAATCCTGTTAGATGCTACAACAGATAAGTTTATACTACATTTATTTTATTACATAGATCATGACTTTACAGTAAAAACAATCATACTTTGCACTTCAGATTAATCAGAATAGTATTGCAGCTCTGTACTCCGTATATCATCCATGAGCTGCTTCAGCTCCCAGAAGTTTGGGAGATCAATCAAACTAGTGACACACAACGGGGTTGTTCCCACCTGAGTGAGGTATTCGATGAGGGCCATCAACCCCTTCTCGAGCTCCACACCCTGCAAGTCGGGCAAACGGTCGGGGTACTCGAGCTGTTTGCGGAAGTCCTGGGGTAGTAGATTGGGGTAGAGGCCGATGACATGCGACGGGTCTGCCAGGAACAGAACACAAAACAAATTTGACATGTTATCAAGTAATTAACTCGGGTTCTTAAAGGTTCCTCCTCAATTCAATTTGTTCACTAGTCTCATTTATAATTAATTTTGCGAAATATCAAACCTACCTAGTATCTACTGCAACATGCTAGCTCATTTGTGCAACTTTTGTATGTAGTTTTTGTGAAATCATCAGATAAACTATTAAATTACTTAATGTTTGGTCCAACATTAATTGAAACGCTGAAAACTCATGAATTTCACCAAGGGTAAAATTCCGTAATCATGCAATTGGTGAAAGGATGGAAGCCACGCCCATGATCAGGATTGACCCGCACAGTGTTTACCATTTTGGATATCTATTTTGAGCCTTACCAGATCTAACAACTAAAGTTAAGGCTTTTTTTATTCAATCGACTGCAGACTATTCACACACTATATATTTTGATATCAAACGAACCGGATTTGCAACAGGCTAAATCAGTTGAGGATGGAGTTTTAAATTATTTAGAGTCAATTAATGTGCCATCCAAAAACACCAATGTTTGATACTGAGCTCTGAACTTTGCTAGCCAATTATATTCAGCCATTAAAGATGATCACCCACCTGTGCCAAGTTCAGCGAATATCTTGAGCGACTCGTCGAAGCGGTGTTGTAGGAACAAGTCGAAGGCGAACAGATTGCGGATGTGCTGTATGCGCCTTTGTTTCTCCTCCACAGCGTCTTCCGTCATATTCTGCGAGAGAGTACAAGGGTAGTAAGTGGTGGGTATGCATGAACAAGTAATCTTTGCGCAGTAACTGCAGTGTGGCTGAATGCTTCATGGAGAAGTCGAGTTGGTGTTTGAACGAACAAGTCTGCCAGGGGGTGAAGTGTAAAGCGCCTTGAGGGGTCCCACTGATCAGATGCTATATATAGAATGGCCTAATAGGTAGACTAGAGTGGAGCTGTATAGCCAAACCCATTCTTATTTCAGTTATTTATTATTTCCAATTGGTGGGGAAATATACTTGTTATGTCGTCTGTTTGTGTTTTTGTAGTGATTGTCGCTACACAGCTCCATCTATATAAGCCAGTTTCCAGTCCGCTCAATGGCAAGGTCAATATTCATAAACAGATAATGGTGAAATTATCTATATATTAATAAGGTAAATTTTGCGACAGTCTGGCAGTATTTCCTCCCAGGAGCCGAGGTCCACTCCCCTCTTTCTATGTTCCTTCCCCTCCTTGGACTATTGGCCTCTCATCTACAGATTGGTAATGTATTTAAAAAACCACAAAGGTAGTTTGAAACTGATGTGTTTGCTGCTTGCCCAACATGCTTGTCTACTTGTCAGAGAAAGATGGAAATACTGGGCGAATTGACTGGTGAGCCACTCTCCAGAGGGCATCACTATGGCTTCTTTACCGGAAAATATTGGGTGAATTGACTGGTGAGCCACTCTCCAGAGGGCATCACTATGGCTTCTTTACCGGAAAATATTGGGCGTAAGCTGGCATTGTGGTACATTAAAACACATTAAGGCGGTTAAAATGTTAAGAATAGCCATAGATTATACTATGTAACACGATTTCATGATAGATTATACTATGTAACACGATTTCATGATAAAAACAAACATACTTTGTTCCTTTAATTGTAAAATGCCACCTGTTTAAAACAGAAGCGAATGCCCTATAAGAACTGTACTTACCTATAATATAACGGGATCATTTGGGCACCCAAACTGTGTGTACTTACTGCCAACTGAAGCGCTAGTTCAAACTCCTTGTTCAGCAGGAGGTCCTTAATCTGGGTGGTGATTGGAACGGGCGCTAGTCTCCACACGTGATTGCTGGATGCTATGTACACCTGACCACTACAACAAAACATGATCATGAAGAATCTCTGGCAACAGTCCATGTTCATCTCAAGCATCATTAAAAATGAAGTGGTGCTGGCTTTAAGGGCAAACACCCCACCTGAAAAGATGGTTTTTGAAAACAAAATACTAAAAATGTGTTTCTGCCATATTTTGACAGCTTTGATGTTTACCATCGGAAAGTTCATATTTAAAATAATTACATACATCTAAATCACTTTTATTCACAGATAAAGTGTGCCGCAATAAGTAATAAATCCTGTTATTCAATCTTTGATGACCATTTACAGAAAATGCATTTTTTGGGATTTGTAATCTGCCTAAGCATGGTAATAATAAAGTCATGTTAATCAGGCTTACATGACTGTATTCAGCATTACTCTCTCCATGCGATAACAACTTTATATTTATAATATGGTGCAAAATTTATTTGTAATGTAGGTATTTATAATGAAAAAACATTGGATTTTTTTAAACAATATTTCATTAAATATAATATATATAATTTATTAATATTTCAAATGTAAGGTTGTTAATAAAAAATACCCTATGCTGGTGGGGTAGGTGGGGTATCAGCATAGAGCAAAATATAAGATAGACCTGTAAAAAAATACGTAGATTAATGCAGGAAACGTCTACACTCTAAATTTGTTTGTTTTGATAGCTGAAACTACGTTTTGTTTGTCATGGAGTTACCGCACAGGTCTAAAATATATCAAACATTACAGAGACAGTTAACAATACACCAAATATCATCAATGATCAAATTTACACACACAGGTTTCTCCGATTACATTAAGAACTATTTCATAAGGAACTGTGAATCCTGCTGCCTTATTTCAAATTTTAAAATGGTGAATGTTAAAATAAAATTGATGAATCTTAAAATCTAATTAATATGTATTGTATATGTATGTACATGTATATTTATAAATGTTTCTAAATATATTTCTTTATAATTGTGTACATGCTGATCACATGATGTTAATTAAAATGTATTTATTTTCTTGAATTATTTTCTTTACATGGGTGGCGGCCCATGTTAACGACATTATGTCTTACTGGGAGTCACTGCGACCTCGTCATGTATTGTGTAAATTATTTAAATGTTCTAACCAGGTCAAAATAAACCAAGTCTGAGTTATATATATATGTTCATACCTGCACTGACAGATGAGACGTGGCTTCACTAGTTCTATACTCTGTATGAGCAATCGGGGATCTATTGTCCTAATCTCTATGTACTTGGGCAGCACAGAAATAATGTACGGTTGTTGATATGCTGAAACGGAAAAAAAACAGCAACATTATTATGCATAATTTATTATGATTAGTTAATAGAAAAGGCTGATCACAGAGTTCACAATCAATCATTGCGACAACAAAACAATGTTGCCTAAAATAATGCAAGTGCATTATTATTATTAAACTATATAACAATAATTTCAATACACGAGTGAAACAATACCCAGAAATGCCAGGCAGATGAAGGATTTTACAATAAAAACCACTAAAGAACTGTGAAAATCAACGTCTGCACAAAATCATTATTTTAGGAGAGCAGAACATGTTTGAGAAATATAAAAATATATATACTGCTATACACCATTAGAAACATAACACGATGAAGCCTCGTTTTTTTATAAATGCGAAACTTTCCTAACAGGGTTGGCACTGACGAGACAGTAAATACCGTGGTAAATATCATGGTATTTACCAAAAACCATCAGAAACTCAAATAAAGCGTAAGAAATACCATCATTTAACTATAACATTTAACTATAAAGCAACAAGGATGTGCTTATTTATTTAATATGTAGTCTGTAATTTAAAACCAATATATTAATGCATTATTATCCTGTCTCCATTCATATGCAAGTACAACATTTCCTGTGTATTATATTGTGTTTGAATTTGTTTGATTAGTTAGCCCATAATAATGACCTCAGCAGTAATTGTGGCACCATGGTTTCACTGGGCAGCTAGCTTTTATCACAACAGGACAGGTGTCACTGAAAATTGGGAAACCATGAAGGAAACTCGCTGAGGTGTATGTGCATACCATTAATAACATTGGAGAGGACATCAATGAACCAAGTTAGGACTGTGAATAGGTGTCACTGAGAATTGGAAAAGCTGGTGTTTTGTTATATCATGTTGCAAGGCAACTTTGATCTGGATTATTAAACAATGGCACTGGACTGGAAGTGAGTGTACATAACGAGCTAATAATATTATGCTAAATTGTTGTGTAGAGATTATGAAATGGTAAATTGTGAATATATTAGCAACTTTGACTCAGAGCTTATTAATGAATGGGTTAATTGAAAATTTTTAAAATATTTTTTTAGATATATATATATATATATATATAAAATTACTCATGATTTTGTTGTTCTGTCTATGCAAGAATAATGTATATAATTTATCTATTCAATAGGCCATATAATGAGCAATAGCATACATAAAACTATAAGACAGAATAGATACTGACATCAGAAACCTGTCAGAAACTAGTTCACTGTCTCGTCAGAAATACCTTTCTGACTGTCAGAAACCCAACCCTGATTCCTAACCTCACTGCCACAAGAAGACATCAAGATATGTCTATAAAGAAAATTGTCATTGTTGTATTGGGAATTAATCCTGAAAAACCATCCATTCGATATTCAAATACAATTTCAATACAAGTTTTAAAATGTGCCTTATTGGAATCGTACATAAAAAAAATCCAATCCAAAAAACAGGATGTGCGTAGATAAGTCATGGACCCACATGGATTATCACAAACAATTGTAAAGGTTCATCTTTAAAGTTTTTTTCCAGCTGGGCTGACCTCAAATGTTTGGATGGGGGTCAATCCTATCCATTTTTTTTATTATTGGATTTTTTTATATTTGCAAAGCCCCTTATCTGAAGCGACAATAGCAAGAATGTGTATAACTTCCTACACATTATGGCTGGAATGTCGTTCCAAGTGAGGGCATATTTCTGAGTGGGCATTCCCTCCGAGTCGATGAAGATGGTCATCTGGTCGCGGCCGAGAGCCAGCCGGTCATCCTGGAGCCGGGTGACCAGTGGCTCCATGTTGGAGCCACAAGGAAAGAGGTCCTTCAGCGTGCCAGATTTCACCTACAGTTCAACCAATCACACGTCATGTTGCAAAGGGTTATATCTCCCCATACAATTGTGTGTACTGTGTTTGTTAAACATGGCTATACAAATCTATCATTTATATCTGTTTCCATTCCATTCCATGCTTCACTTTCTGTCTGTAGTTATATACCAGTGAGACTTAGACATACCACTTACTCACTGCATGTGATATTAGCAACATATACAAGTAGTGATATTAGCAACATATACAAGTAGTTTGTGGCTGTGATTGTTTGTCGGTTTTTCCATCATATGTCACTTTTGCACGTATGGGGGTGACAATTTGTAGGCGTAGTGTCCCATTTGGATGGTTTGTACATTTTAGACACTTTGGAATTCCTCAAGGGTATCTTACGAAGGAACTTATGTGGGCAATTGATATATGTTACATAACTTAGAACAATAGTAGTTTGCAGTTACGGACAATTGTTTGCAACACTATGCGAGTTTTCTACCATTGTTCAAAATTACATGAACTACGTCAAATGGCCACATAAGTTCCTTTGTACGGTACAATATTTTTGGGGCATGAAGTTGTATCCATCGTTACCACTGCCACTGCCCTACCAACATTTGACTGTGTAGTGCAAGTAAGTTGTATCCATCATTACCACTGCCAATGCCCTACCAACATTTGACTGTGTAGTGCAAGTAAGTTGTATCCATCATTACCATTGCCACTGCCCTACCAAAACTTGACTGTGTAGTGCAAGTAAGTTGTATCCATCATTACCATTGCCACTGCCCTACCAAAACTTGACTGTGTAGTGCAAGTAAATTGTATCCATCATTACCATTGCCACTGCCCTACCAAAACTTGACTGTGTAGTGCAAGTAAGTTGTATCCATCATTACCATTGCCACTGCCCTACCAAAACTTGACTGTGTAGTGCAAGTAAGTTGTATCCATCATTACCACTGCCAATGCCCTACCAACATTTGACTGTGTAGTGCAAGTAAGTTGTATCCATCATTACCATTGCCACTGCCCTACCAAAACTTGACTGTGTAGTGCAAGTAAGTTGTATCCATCATTACCACTGCCAATGCCCTACCAACATTTGACTGTGTAGTGCAAGTAAGTTGTATCCATCATTACCATTGCCACTGCCCTACCAAAACTTGACTGTGTAGTGCAAGTAAGTTGTATCCATCATTACCATTGCCACTGCCCTACCAAAACTTGACTGTGTAGTGCAAGTAAATTGTATCCATCATTACCATTGCCACTGCCCTACCAAAACTTGACTGTGTAGTGCAAGTAAGTTGTATCCATCATTACCATTGCCACTGCCCTACCAAAACTTGACTGTGTAGTGCAAGTAAGTTGTATCCATCATTACCACTGCCAATGCCCTACCAACATTTGACTGTGTAGTGCAAGTAAGTTGTATCCATCATTACCATTGCCACTGCCCTACCAAAACTTGACTGTGTAGTGCAAGTAAGTTGTATCCATCATTACCATTGCCACTGCCCTACCAAAACTTGACTGTGTAGTGCAAGTAAATTGTATCCATCATTACCATTGCCACTGCCCTACCAAAACTTGACTGTGTAGTGCAAGTAAGTTGTATCCATCATTACCATTGCCACTGCCCTACCAAAACTTGACTGTGTAGTGCAAGTAAGTTGTATCCATCATTACCACTGCCAATGCCCTACCAACATTTGACTGTGTAGTGCAAGTAAGCTCTTGCAGTGACTGCCTTTTCAATGCTGGGTAACTCGGTTAGTGTCTGATAATAACAAAACCCTGCTACCTGGATGAGAAAGTAGTCTCGCTTGAAGCCAATACACAGCGAGTCCTGGCACCAGGCCATGGCCTTCGGTACATCAGGTACACTCAGGTCTGTCTGTCAACACACAACGCAGCACTGACACCCAACTGATTTCATCAATGATGTCATCAAAACTAAATATGCAACAAAACATTTGCACAAACAAATTAGCTAGTATTAGATACTAGACCGGTGCACTGTTTTTGGAAAATGAACCTGAAAGAAGACGAGTGAAATAATCGACTTGACGAGGGAACTTTACCTTGACAACAACATGTCAATATTACCTTGACAACACCATATATCAATATTACCAACACAATGTGTGCATGGAACAGCAGATCTCGCTCTGTTTCAGTAAGGATGGATTTAATTAACAAAGAAATCTCCAAAGTGCAAAAATCTCAAATATTTGTATTGTGATTCTGTGTAGTAGTAGTAGTACACACCATGAGTTCGTGGAAGTCTCTGTTCTTCCAGTTGTACAGCTGCAACACAGGACAAATAACAACATTATACAACAATTTGCCAGCTTCTAAATCGGTCTGAGAAATACATAAAAATCAGTCATAATTTCATACAGACTACCGAGTTCAACCAGCGAGATACACGGTTTATGAAAATAGCCAGCAATTTTGCCACTTCTTGACATCAAATAGCAAATCTCTGACATGATTTGTAACACTAAATTGTCACCACTTATATCATTGCTCATTCTACTGGGTTTGACCTGTTTGATCGTTACCTGTTTGATCGTTACCAGTTATCATACTTGACAGAATGATGTCAAAAGAAAAGCCGAAGACTGGAAGACCAGAGGCCAAAGTGGTAGCATGGTTGACACAGATATCAACTGCATGTTAGTGGCCTTGGCGAGGTAGGAAAGCCTTTTTTAGATAAATGGACATGCAACAAAAGACTTTCCAATCAGCCCTCGAGACATTTGTAAACATAAACAACCATACGGGTCGTCCTGACGTCTGTCTGCATAAAATATCCTACAGATGTTCACAGTTGTCAGGTTTACACTTAAACTACTTTACTACTAAAACCGATTTACTCATAATCATTGTCATGTTAGCAGTAATTTCTATCTAACTTATCTTTTTTCTGGATACCCCTACCATTGGTGTATCTAGTTTACCATGCTACCATGTAGCAGTTGCCAGAATACGTGTGATTGATCAACAGCCAAAACAAAAATCCGAGGCCCCCAAAACACTGTGTTAGATGGACAACTTGTTGAATACACCGAATAGACTTACCTGTAGTTTACGCTTCACAGCTACACACATCCTCAAAGTGTACTGTACGTCTCCACCCAAAGAATGTTGTTTCTACAACAATACTAGTCCTTGTTACTAAGTATTTTTTAGTCGATCGCATGATTGCAATCTTGAAATAAAGTATTCTTATTATTACTATGCAGCAAATTCACACACACAGGGATACAAATACCTGAAAATTAGTTCCAACATTTTGATGTCAAATGTGGCATTATAAAATAATGACCTGACACACACACGCACGCACGCACGCACGCACGCACGCACGCACGCACGCACGCACGCACGCACGCACGCACGCACGCACACATGCAATATAATTTAAATGTAATCAGGCATATAAATAATACCATATTTAATCACTACAATAACTAGTTTTTAAATAATTTACATTTTTATTTCAACTATTTTCTAACCTAAAAATAGCAAAATGTACACAGCTAATCTAAACATACCCATCATACGTTTTATAAAATGTTATGATTGGAAAATAAATAAATGTTATTGTTATATTGTTATATAATGTTATTGTTATATATATATATATATATATATATATATATATATTAATTATTAAAACCCCAGTTGGTAGCCAGGTCCATTAGCTTGCACCACATGAAGCCAGACCCTGCAACCAAGAGACAGCCAATTACTGACAACAGCTGCCTACAACAGTGCCTAGATGTGCGGGAGGCATGGTAGACTAACCTGTTGTAGATCAACAGCAAACAACGTGGCTCCCCTACTCTTTGTGAGACATGTTATCTGCGCAAACACCGTCAAGTCATGTACACTGACGACAGAGTCTGCAAAAACATGGGTTTTCATGTCAGTGTTTCCAGCAGGGTAGTCAATATTCAGCTTGTCCTAATGCCTGTCGATCAGTATAATTTACACTTAAGAACATTAAATAAAATATTCATAATGGTTGGTGCACAGTCAACATTACAGTAACATGATACATTGACATTATAGTAAAGAAAACATTTATTTATACACTCACATCCAGAGAATTACAATTCAATACTAAAGACTTTGCTAATAAAAGGACTAAAAGTTGCTAAGACTGGGCTAAAAACTTAACTAGACAACTTAAATGCAACAGAGAAGTTTCCAATAAGATATGTTGCCTGCCCTAACCTGAGAGACTGATGAGAATGTGGTATTCAGGCACGACAGCCAGCTGTGTGATGGGTTTCTTGGAGAATGCTTTGTTGGGTCTCTCCAATGAGACGCTGAACTTGGGCTCATGACTGCCTGTGGGCTGCACGGTATAGACCAGCAGTTGGCCCTGCTTTGTACCCACAAGTAGGGTGTTGTCTGAAATAAAAATAATTTTCAAAGTACATTCAACAGGGGATTTCAACCTGCCCAACATATAACACAACCACCCACCCAAACACACTCCCACCCACCCTCATGTGCAGGACGTATGAAGTATTATTTGGTGTTAAATAAATGCTGTATTATAATTATTATTATTATTATATTATTATCATATAAGGCCAATTGTCCACCAGTAATTAACACCTTCAAATTTGAGCAGCCAACCATCGAACATGAAGAAAAACCAGGGAACAGGAACTGACGGCTGCTGGGCTGACCTGGGACTCAGCATCAAGGAGAGCCCAAGACAGAGGGAGCTAAAGGCTGCTGGGCTGACCTGGGACACAGCAGCAAGGAGAGCCCAAGACAGAGGGAGCTAAAGGCTGCTGGACTGACCTGGGACACAGCAGCCAAGAGAGCTCAAGACAGAGGGAGCTAAAGGCTGCTGGGCTGACCTGGGATACAGCAGCCAGGAGAGCCCAAGACAGAGGGAGCTAAAGGCTGCTGGGCTGACCTGGGACACAGCAGCAAGGAGAACCCAAGACAGAGGGAGCTAAAGGCTGCTGGACTGACCTGGGACACAGCAGCCAAGAGAGCTCAAGACAGAGGGAGCTAAAGGCTGCTGGGCTGACCTGGGATACAGCAGCCAGGAGAGCCCAAGACAGAGGGAGCTAAAGGCTGCTGGGCTGACCTGGGACACAGCAGCAAGGAGAGCCCAAGACAGAGGGAGCTAAAGGCTGCTGGGCTGACCTGGGACACAGCAGCCAAGAGAACCCAAGACAGAGGGAGCTAAAGGCTGCTGGACTGACCTGGGACACAGCAGCAAGGAGAGCCCAAGACAGAGGGAGCTAAAGGCTGCTGGGCTGACCTGGGATACAGCAGCCAGGAGAGCCCAAGACAGAGGGAGCTAAAGGCTGCTCGGCTGACCTGGGATACAGCAGCAAGGAGCAGGCCCTTAGCCAAGGACCTGTCTGCCCATCTTGAAGACGGGCAAATGTCTTACGACGACAGGTAAAATAAAAACAAAAGACGGCTTTTTCTTTTTACTGTACAAGACGAGCTTTTTTTCAAAATAAAATTGTTTGAACTGTCTTAGACTTAGTGACAGCTTAGCGCATGCGGTCATGATTCGACGAATGTTGTCGGCAGCAGAATAGTGAATACCACCTATCTACAAGACCCTATATCTTTAACTTTGACATCGTTGGAAAATAATAATACTGCTGTTGATGTCTATTTATTGTAATCGTGTGTCATTGGTTTGGAAACGTGCTTATGTGACATTTCTCAGTGCCTATCCATTGGGGCTCTCATTTGAAGAAACAATCCTGTGACCCGGATATCGTGGGGCGAGTTCAAAATGACACCTGCCAAGCGAGTGAAAAGATGCTATAATTGTCAACATCAAAGTTCACGACAGTCGATGTCTTTTTCGTAAACGTGAATAAAGCAGCGTTCCTGCAATTGTCCCTGAACAGTCTGAGTCAGCATCCTTTGTTACATTGGTGGAGATCCATAATGTTGATGTGGCTGCTGCTAGTAACCGAAACACTACTGTATTGTCACCCACAACTGGCACTCCACAGTGGTCAAGCACAATCACGGTAGACTTCGAAATTGAGTTTGATTCAGGCTCCGATTCACATACATAACCGGCGTGTAGGCCCTACTATCAGCAGTAGTTTCCCGATTCCTCAACTCAAACAGCAGGCAAACTGCCAACGATTAGGCTGTGCTCAGTCTAGTAAATTCATATTGTTTTTTGTCCAATACAAGGCAATACTGAATCTGGATGATTGTTGTTTTATCAAAGAAGTAATGTTTCAATGTATTAGTACTATTACTTTCAAGACCAGTTGTATTACTGAGTGCTGTATCTTCTATTTTTATTTGTTGTATTGCTTTACTTTTAGTGTCAAGCGTATGATTTTGCGTGTGATTGTAATCATATTAATTTTTTTCAATTTAGACGTATTTGCAATGCATGTACTTAAAAATCCTAAGATGCTTCAAACATTATTTCCATGTTTATCAATTTAAAATAAAGTTTCAAGTTACTTTTTCATGAACCTTCATGTGTTGGTGTTTCTTCTATTATTATTATTACTGTGCAGGTGATAACGCCAACCTCACTGCACAGCTAGTAAGACTCGACTGGGCCAATAATGGTTAAACCGGATTTGGCCTGCCATTGAAAAAACCTAATTTGGCTAATAATGGCTGTCATTTGACATTTGCTCAACTTGTATGTGCCTACCAGTACAAAAACCAAATGGGCTTATAATATATGTCATTATATCAACCAGCAATCCAGCATTGGCTTGCCAATGAAAAGTAATCAATTGGACCAATAATGGCTGTCAGAGGGAACTGAAGGCTGCCAGGCTGACATGGGGCACAGTGGCCAGGAGAGCCCATGACATTTTTGTCAAACATTTTGCATTTAGTTAAAATTTTGTAATACCTTTTCTATTCACCTATAAATGTGGATTGTGTGGGGGATCTTGAGGGTCAACACTGAACCTTAGAAATTATTAAAATGTAAAAATATATTTAATAATAATATTATAAAGCATTTTAGTGTTAAATCTGAAGAAAAAAAAACACATTTAATGCATATTTACTAACATTACATACTCATACAAACACTCAAACAACTAGCAATAAACCTTCGAACTATCAATTTTGCGTAGCATCTACTTGGTTTATATGCACCAAAAACCGATCTTTTTTAAAAGTTGTTTACCATATGTTTAATGGTACATTTTGTCAAACACTTTGCATTCAGTTAGATTTTGTTAATACCCTTTCTATTCACCTTTAAACATGGTGAGGGAGGGTTTGGAGATATTTGATGTTGTTACACTACAAGCTTTAAAGCTGTCAGTGTTGGGAGCTTGAGTGGGTGTTTGTGGTAAATTATTCCATACCTTAATAGGTTTACTGGTGCATCATCAATTAAATTTTTTGCTCGTCTCATTTCAAATTCATTTTGCGTAAATTTAAACCTACCTAGTATTCACAACGACATGCTAGCTCGTAACTTGTGCAACTTTTGTATGTAGTTTTTTTTTAAATCACCAGACAAACTACTAAATTATTTAATTCTGCATGCAGAATTAATTGAAGTAAAAATGGAAACACTGAAAACTCACACATTTTGCCCTTGGTGAAATTTCATAACTAACTGGAAGTCACGCCCATGATTAGCCTTGACCACACAAAGTGCTTACATTTTGGATATATCCACTAGGCACTATTTTGAGCCTTAATTACCAAATCTGTCTAATGACTAAAGTCAATTCTTTCGGTGATTTGAACAAAATATGCCCTTTTTAATTAAACCGACTGCGGATATTACTTAAACTATTCACACACTACACATTAGGACATCAACGAACCGGATTCGCGAGAGGCTAAATCAGTTGAGGATGCAGTTTTAAATTAATTTTTAAATGGGTATACCGCTATAAATGTAATTCAACTGTACATGAGTAACATGATCATCATGGACATGGTGGAACATAGTTCTTATCATTGTTGAGACGTACGAATGACCCTTGATAATTATTGCAGTTTCAGTTAAAGCCAATATTGCGAATATTTATACTGTAATCGACGTCAAAGAATTAAATCTTGAGATCTGAAAAACGGGAGGGTGGTTGACATGGCTAAACAAGTGGCACCGACCCACGACACTGACAGGTGCCAGTAGCAACTTACTGTAGCAGGCGACAGATTCGATATGCAAGGGCAGCTTCTCGAGAATCGGTGCCGCTTCATAGGCCTCGTGCATACCGGACACCAAGCTGAGAGAACTGCCGGGGTTTGACGAGGGGGTGAAGCACCCACATGAGTCCTTCACTTCGCACAGTTTTACAACTTGACCGGGCAACAACAGGATATTTATCAACGACTTTAGCAGCCAATCCGTCACCGTCTACATATTGTCATGTGACTCGGGGTTTCGGAATTTAACTCCGCTGCTGAAGAGCGCGTCTACCGTAAATTGTATCTTTATTACCCTGAAATGAAAATTACTGTTATAGCATAATTTATTAGTTATAATGAAATATTGCAATGTTGGTCCGCACTCTCCAAATAGCGTGAATTTGGCTCATAGATACTCATGACATTGTCGTCTATCAATGTGTGACCTGCTTCTGTCAAAAATAGATTTGTGTTTTAAATACTGGTAAATAATTTATTCCACTCACTTCAACTTGTGGGGAAATTAATACATTCTTGTATCCAATCTGAACTCTCCCTGTACTAGTGTAATATACTTCACATCTTCTTTATTCTACTCATAGACGTATTTAGGGGGCACAACAGGTATGCCCCCCCCATCACAAGTATGTAATGCACCATTATAGCTTTGGGGGCCTTGCAGCTTGTGAATTTCTTTTGGGGGAAGGGGAAGACCCCTATGTCCCCTTCCTGAGATATTCTCCAAATGTGGTATTTGGAAAATATCTTAGGATGTGTTGATCAGTCTCAGTTTCACTTTGTGCTCATCACTTAATTCTTTCTTATTAATGTTAGCGATACTAGCGTATTGCTGGAGACTGCCAATCTCCTGATCTTGTGTCTTTGCAGTTGTTTGCAAAAAGACATCCAAAATAACATAAATGTTTAACTGTCTGTATTTGTTCTCCATTTACTGTCATGTGGTTGAGTCACATTGTGTTTATAAGATCAATAATATAAATTTTCATCTGGGATATGTAGAGAAATACACCTTGCTTTCAAGTTCTTCTGAAATACACCACAAGAACCAAAAACTTGAGTCTTGACCAGTTTTAATAATGATTATGTACACTAAAGTAAGCATACGTAGGCAGAATTGACCTAACAAAAACGATGTACTAAAAAACTACACTTACGATGTGACAACATCTGGTGATGTATTAAGCAGAAAATGAGTACATTTTGTCCACATATTTATTCCCGAAAATATCTCGAGTCATTTAATAGACTTTAACAGTGACACATATTTACAAATATAGAAGCTTCATCTTGTCCAGTAGACTCACATATTTCTGTATTTTCAGTGAACAATAATTACGACAACACACATACAACATTACAAGGTTGGCAATAATTATGAGCAAAAAACTATTCACTGATAAAGTACACAAAATTAATGCAAATAATATATTGGTAGTTCCTTTCACTAAGGTTTAAACACTTTAATGCAACACTTAGGAAATGTAATCTAGAGTATAAGTGCAAGTTTAAAATGGGAGAGCTCCCATACAAACGTGAAATTTAAAACAAGAACACAGGTTTTATGAATGGTGGATGACATGATTTCGATCATTTGTCTTCAAACTATGTACCTGTGTGTAATGAAAAGTTGTGAATGAAGAGGAGAGGCAGTGCGACACACTAGGCTTGTTAGAATATGTACAAAACAAACTTGGAGGAAGAAACTGATTGCTTTGTGCACACAAAAGAACAGTATAATAAAATACAGCATCATGGACAAAACTTGATGTTGCTTCTTAAGGAAGATACCTCGCATGAACAAGAAGCAAACCTTGAATAATGTCAGTTAGCTTCTCCTAAACCGATGTTGATCAACTATATAATTTTAGTATTTACAGCGATTTATTATATACACACTTCTCAGGATGGCAAATACATAAATTCTGCATAAATAAACATTTTATTAAGCAAATATTTTACTGTAATAACTACAAAACTGGAGAGCTATGCCAGTGGGAGAATTTCTTCTGGTAATTTTTCTAGCCACCAAACAAGCAATGGTAGAATGTGGTAACTTCCAAAGGTATGAATAGCTTTATGCTATCGTATATCGAGCTGGATCACTTTCACTTTTAATTGAATTTTGACCAGATCCGTTCAAAAATAATTTAATAGTTTGTCCGACGATTTCATCAAAACTAAACAACACATTTGCACAAAGAGCAAGCGTGAAGGGAGAGGTGGAACTAAGGAAGGACCATTAACCAAATGATCACGGACTCACAGTCTATCGTAGCAAGAGCAGCACCATGCATTAGATACACAGCACAAACTACATCATAAGCCACGCAACTGCCATGTGTCACCATCCACAGTAGAACTCTTCTGAAGTGGAGATAAGCTAAGGTGTTTCCTTTCTTAGCTCTCAGGAATACACCCAGGCACTACAGGTGACAGGAAAGTATTTACACAACTGATTCACATTAAACCTCAGCTAAAACATCCCACTTATTAACAAAGAAGCCTTTTAGTTTACAGCCCAAGTATCAGTTAACAAATTGCAGCACCAACCGACATTACTGGTGGACCAGCAGGCACCAACCACTCAAATCCCATATCATACATATGCGAAATACTGCAATGTTACATACAACAATAGACGTGTTAAATTCTGCAATGATACGTACGCCAATAAACGTGCTAAGTATTACAATGTACATAATGACAACAAGCACTCTAATGTATAGAACATCAAGTCATTTACAATGATACTGATCCTGTACAGGCTGGTATTCAGTGCTCTGACAACACACGAAGCAGGCACATCATTCAAGCCAGGGTACAAACTAGACAGCACCAGATAACAGTTGACCAATCTAGCACTTGTTACTTGACCTGTGAGCAGGTGGTCACCACAATTTGTTGCATGCCTTTCTGACAGTATCCCT
The DNA here is from genome assembly GCA_963662155.1 of Lamellibrachia columna. Classification (NCBI taxonomy): domain Eukaryota; kingdom Metazoa; phylum Annelida; class Polychaeta; order Sabellida; family Siboglinidae; genus Lamellibrachia; species Lamellibrachia columna. The sequence goes on along the minus strand of OY759262.1, from coordinate 44,886,385 downwards.
ACAACTAATCCTAAACATGTGCCCATGTTTACTACAGTACACCCAACTACCTTGACAGACTACCCAAGTCCATTTTAAACAGGGCTTGTGGTGGCTACTCCATTTTTGACATTTCGAACTTGGTTGTCATGACTTCTTCATCAGAGTCCAAAAGACTGGGAAGGGCACTGAAAATTAACGATACAGGTTACTATAAACATGCACACACGCGCAGGCATGCACACACACGTGTACACACACAGTGATATATAATTCATGATAAATGAGGTGGATGTAGTTCGTGTACTCTATATGCTGCATGACATAAATTAATTATGTTCACTAGTGAAGTGAATACTGCAAATAAATTCATGAAACTAGAAACTAGATTTCTACTGTATTTTGAATTAAGGGAATGTTAAGAATATACATAAATAAGGGGAAATACAGCAGGTGAAATTGCATATTTTGACAAAAAATTACTCAAAATGTGTTTCCAGAATCAGAATCAGAAATAGTTTGTTGTTGGAGACTCCTATTAAGACTGCAAGCAGTCGCTGGCATAGGAGCCTCCATAGAATTGATTATACTTCTACAGTTTCTGAGTGCAACATAATATTATAGAATAACCAAAGTTCAAAATCCGAAACCATCCTCAAAGTATTGTGCGTGTGTGTGCGTGTGTGTGTGCATGTCTGTGTGTTCTACATGTGTGCACAATATCAATGTACCTTACTATGCAAATTTTTAGTATTGTCCTTAGTTGCACATGCATATGTAACAGTTCACGATCGCACATGAATTTTTTTATTTATTTATAAAATTATACTTTGCATAGTTTACGAAACCTTGTAGACTATGAGTATAGAGTTTCTCTTTCACAATTTGGGGGGTATCGTTTAATGTTATTGGTAGATTGTGTTTTAGATTAGAGATCGCTTTGCAAATGAATGTTTAATACCAACAATGTGAATTTCATGTTGCCTGCGTGTATTGTGGCTATGTATGTTTATGTTTGTAATTCCACCATATTCTGATAGCTTTGTATTGTTACTATCCATAAAGTTCACCTCTATAAAAAATTACATACCTCAAAATCACTTATTCATTGGTAAAGCTTATATCTTTCATGTAATAAATGCTGGTTTTCATTTCTTTACGGGCGTTTTCTCAAAACTACGTTTTTCACAGTTGGAAGAAGGATACCTCTGAAAGTAATTACGCTAACCAAATAAGGTTCTGATTATTGCATTCAGCTTATTCTTCTCCACAGAGCTGGCAGAACACATTATTTAAAATAATCAAAAGTGTGAAAGTTACATAAGTATTTGTTGCCAAAAAATAAGTATCGTTTTCAGAAGTTACAAAAAATATATAAAAAACTTAATTATTTTCTGCCAGCTGTGTAATAGAATGTACACTGAAGATGGTTCTGTCTATGATAAAAGCAACACTAGCAAGTAGTGTGTGTATCATTACGTACAGGCAGACAAAGAATAAGCTAAATACAAAACAAATTTACTCAATACAAAAGTATCTAAATACAAAACCTAGTTAATAATTGTAGGTACATTCTAAGTACGCTTGCCATCGAACATGGAACACGCACAACATTCCTGTATATGATGTTGCTTCCAGATTAGGACCAACAAACTTACACATCAGCGACTGAAGCAGGAATATTCTCCTCGATCCATTTCAAGTCATCTTCCTGGAAATGTAAATACACAAAAGTGTGACTGATAGCTGAACCACAAACCAAGCATCATTCTAAAGCCACAAACTTGGCTAGAGACAGATCAATGGGTCTGTGGGAACAGACCAATGGGTCGGTGGGACTGGCTGGATGAATGTGGCAGACTACGCTTCACTGACATAAACCAAACAAATATAACTAGTTGTCAGGGCTGAATGTAAGTTGTGACACATATAAGCAACTAAAATAGTGTCTGTTGCATGTCGTCGGATATTTATTAATACAGCCGAGTCCGAGTATATGTACGTTTTATCATGTATTTAATGCATATATATATATATATATATATATATATATATATATATATATATATATATATATATATATATATATATAACTTGTTAGCATAACAACATATATATATATATATATATATATATATATATATATATATATATATATATATATATATATATATATATATATGTATATAATGTTGTTATGCTACCAAGTTATATACTTTTAAAGGATCCTTAACTATAATATCTTAATATCTTCATACATTTACACTGTTTATATTAAAAGTAAGCCTTTTAGTTGCAATCATCTTAATAAATGACGTCAATTAGTTAACTGTGGTGATAATAATATGAACTGAACAGAATGACGCAGGGTTCAATGGAAGCAGACAGCTATGCCAAATATGTCTGCCAAAAGAACATTTCTGTTCATTTATGACACTGCCATGAGAGAAATTTAACCATGAACTCATTGCTAAGTGGCAAATTTAATTATTTGTTGATAGAACCAGCAAAGCTGAGAGAGAAACTGAGGCATTGAATGGCAGTGTCATTTGACAATGAATACTCAGGATGAGGAAACTGTATGCCGTGTGAGGACTATGACTGCCGTGTGAGGACTATGACTGCCGTGTGAGGACTGACTGCCGCAATGTCTACTTACGGTCTTGGCTTTAGGGTCTGAACGTTTGGCAGCGACTGTGTCGGCACCCCTCATTTTCATGCCATCTGTAACAGAACATCAGTTCTTGTCATCGTACCACCCACAAAAAACAAAGGAATTTAACTGGAGAACTTAACAATGGCACAGGAATTGTTCCATCTATGCATGTTACTTTCTATTTTATTTGGCAACAACTGTCAATTGACACATGAAGTTAGAATTTATTTCATCTTACATTTATTACTTCAGTGGAATACATATAAAGAAATATGAAAATATTTATCAAAGCTGAAGGGTCCATGCGTCCTGTACGACACAACAAACACAGTTAAGTACTGACCAAATGCATCATTGATGAGAGGGGCCTCGTCCTGTTCATCCATCGTGTCTGAGATTGCTGAGAAGGCATATCTGCAAGAGGCCAAGGGTCACGAGTTAATGTTTGAATGATGCCAACGTTGTAGTGGCCACTGAAGAAAGGGGCTTTGTAAATATAACAAATCCAACAATCCCCCAAAAATTTATGTGGGTGGTGGGTCAATTGTCCATTTTGATTTAAAAAAATTGGAAAGGTATAACAAAATTCCAGTTGAAATTTTGCAATAATCAGATTATAGCCTTATAGGGGTTTGGGTGGGTAGGGTTAATTCTAACCAAAATTGTTTTGGATTATCATATTATGTTTGTTTGTGGCTAAAATTAAAAAATCTGAAGCATTAACTATTTACCGTAATCACCTTTACCCTACATGATTATTACGAGGTGTAAGAGAGGAAGGCATCAAACTATTGAGTTTCTTTACACATAAAAAACAATCTCTGTAAGAATACTAATCATAATAGGTCCACTAAACATGGTAGTTAAGCAAATGTCTGCTGCAAAACAGGTGTAGTCCACCAGGACTCTAATGGCTGGTCATCCATAAAAACATCTACAGAGAGAATACGTTTCAAGGAGAAAACTTATCTTTTGTAAAACAAATGCAGCATGGTTTATATGATGGTTTATATGATGCCGATGATTGTGGTCAGTTCACTTCTGCACTAATAGTTTCTATGACATCCATAGCTGAGAGAAACACATATCCCAACAACTACTTCCATCTCTTGAGTGAAATGTCAAAACAAGAAAAGAATAAAGGAAAACAAAGTCTGCTGGGCTAAATTGTCGTGGATTAAGATACAAGTGGTCAATCTGTTTAGCCACTAACCGCTGGTTGGTGTTTGTTGGTCTCCATAACACCATGATGACCATCAGGATGACGGAGAAGAGAAGGTGCCAGAAGGCATCGTCCACCCACAGTTCCTTCCAGTCCTACAAACAAACCACAAATATGCCGACATATACCTGGCATTCTGTCATGTTTACTATGAGATATACCTGGCATTCTGTCATGTTTACTATGAGATACAGCTGGCATTCTGTCATGTTTACTATGAGATATACCTGGCGTTCTGTCATGTTTACTATGAGATATAGCTGGCATTCTGTCATGTTTACTATGAGATATAGCTGGCATTCTGTAATGTATATTATGATTCTTATTCAGATATCAAAATTCAGAACACATTTTCAGTCAACTGCTTGTGTTTCAAAAATAAACCATTGAAGAAGATATTCAAGTGTAATAAGTTGATGGAACAGTAGCACAGAATGGTAATCAAGTGTAATAAGTTGATGGAAAAGTAGCACAGAATGGTAATCAAGTGTAATAAGTTTATGGAACAGTAGCACATAATGGTAATCAAGTGTAATAAGTTGATGGAACAGTAGCACAGAATGGTAACCAAGTGTAATAAGTTGATGGAACAGTAGCACAGAATGGTAATCAAGTGTAATAAGTTGATGGAACAGAAGCACAGAATGGTAACCAAGTGTAATAAGTTGATGGAACAGTTAGTACCTGCACACAGTCATATATTGATTTAGATACTCTAATATGTGTCAGTTTCCTATGTTACTACAAAAAATAAATAGCACTCGACAATTTTTACAACCAATCACAACGTTTGAACTATCAACCCACTGATATAATGCATGACCTTCAACTTTCTCCATCATACACACAGGCAACACTGTGTTCAGTACATTTCAATGAATAATGGTTTTGAAAAAAGATTAGCCACTCTTAACTCATGACAAAAGAAGAGGAAAACTTACTGAAATACAACTTTTCACTTTGTGCTGCTTCAGGGTCCAGGCCATAAAACCAATGGAGGCTGAAAACACAAACAAAATATTATATCTCTTTCAAATGTAGTTGATCACATTAGAACTCCTTTGCAGATACTATGCAGATGACTCTGTGGTGTGCTACTATTGTTAGCACAGTGGCAGATTGCTACAGATGACTCTGTGGCGTGCTACTATTGTTAGCACAGTGGCAGATTGCTACAGATGACTCTGTGGCGTGCTACTATTGTTAGCACAGTGGCAGATTGCTACAGATGACTCTGTGGCTTGCTACTATTGTTAGCACAGTAGCAGATTGCTACAGATGACTCTGTGGCGTGCTACTATTGTTAGTACAGTGGCAGATTGCTACAGATGACTCTGTGGCGTGCTACTATTGTTAGCACAGTGGCAGATTGCTACAGGTGACTCTGTGGCATGCTACTATAGTTAGCACAGTGGCAGATTGCTACAGATGACTCTGTGGTGTGCTCCAATTGTTAGCACAGTGGCAGAAACAGCGGGACAACTTACATAACCTACTATATATCAAAGACAAGACATGCTTCTCACCTAGTACAGCGAAGATGAGTGTGTTGGTGAAGTGACGATACAGAGACAGTTTGACAAGGTTCCGTCGCAGTCGCAAAGTACGCATCACTTGTACGAGACTGGTGAATATCTACACACAGTTAAGGACTCGTGACAACTCTAAGTAATGTACCAGAATACTTTGAACCCAGTGTGCGCCGTCCTCACTATCACTGACAGAAATAATCAGGAATAACGAAGCAGTGCTTTGCTTTCTCTTCTCTAGCTATGACTCTTATTTCTATAAAACCTTACTCACTCTTACATGTACTCTTACATGTACTCTCTTACTTATTGGATTATTAGGTTACACATTTTTCTTGTCCACATATAATTTCCATTGTGAATCGTTACTCGTTACAAAATCAGACATACAAATTCTGGGGGTAGGCCTATATAACACCCTTATACACACCTGACTGGAAGGTAGGCCTATATAACACCCTTATACACCCATGCCTGGGTGGTAGGCCTATATAACACCCTTATACACCCCTGCCTGGAGGGTAGGCCTATATAACACCCTTATACACCCCTGCCTGGAGGGAAGGTCTATATAACACCCTTATACACCCCTGCCTGGAGGGTAGGCCTATATAGCACCCTTATACATCCCTGCCTGGAGGGTAGGCCTATATAACACCCTTATACACCCCTGTCTGGAGGGTAGGCCTACATAACACCCTTATACACCCCTGCCTGGAGGGTAGGCCTATATAACACCTTATACACCCCTGCCTGGAGGGAAGGTCTATATAACACCCTTATACACCCCTGCCTGGAGGGTAGGCCTATATAACACCCTTATACATCCCTGCCTGGAGGGTAGGCCTATATAACACCCTTATACACCCCTGCCTAGAGGGTAGGCCTATATAACATCCTGATACACCCCTGCCTGGGAGGTAGGCCTATATAATACCCTTATACACCCCTGCCTGGGGTAAGGTGTGTTGTGAAAGGATATCCACCAGCAGATTGTTGCATCGAGGACAGCAAGAGGAACGGCAGCCAACAGCTGCTTCTTGGACACATCCGACTTCTCCTGCACAATGTCATATTATACCCTCAGTAAACTGGACAAACAGTTTTACAGGCACACAATACCATGCTGGGTTCACGTCACACATTCATTTTTCACCATTAGTGAAAATGGAGTTGACCTGGCAAAGAAATTCATTATATCTTCATTTTAACTAAAAAAGACATTGGATAGGTATGTTCAATAAAATAAATATTTATACACCTACTGATATTTTTATTACAGCTATTTTACATTAAGTCGTAAAAATAGGAGAAACACGTTTTATATAGCATCAAATATGAGCCCGTATGAGAGCAGAAGCATCAATTACTCACCTGCAGTGCTCTCATGCAGCTTTCAACTGACGCGAGAATGAAATACAGCACACCCATACCCACAATCCTGTGCAGCATCGGGCCAAGTCGTGGTCTGCAAAACAGTGACAAAGTTATGATGTTTATATAGTCCACATACAGAAGGAAAAAATAAAGCCTTAAACTTCTCTCCCTGCTCACTTCAATAGCTACTCTCTAGGAAGCATTCAGCAACATGCAGTTATTACACAAAGACTGAGTCTGATGTTTAATCACTGTTCTACAGCACCTCACAAGATTGCCTCATAGATGTAGATAGTTTTGTCCAATCAACCAAAAATTCTTCTTAAATATATTATTTGAATATGCTGCAACAAAGATAGCTGCATCGTCAATGTAATGATAGCTGTGTAACCATGAATCTTGGGTAAGCAGACTGCTTCGAATGACTTACTTGACAATACCGAAACCGATGCTAATGATGACCACGAGCATGCGAGCGAGTGCACGCTTCACACACGACACAAGCTCCGCGAACACGACAGCTCCAGGCACTGCAAAGGGGGGGGCAGTGTCAATATAAAATATAATATAAATACAAGTGGAATAAATACAGAGAGAAATTGAGGGTGGGTCACTAGGTTACTTGTTAAGCTAGTGACTCGACATACAAATTTACAGTAATAGCTGAAATTTGGCTTTTGATCAAATCAATACATTTATTTATTATTATCGTTGTACATTTGTAACATGTCCGACTTTCAAACCTGCTCAAAGGCCCTTACAACATTGTACTAAGTACAAATCGTACAAACAACTGTTCACCTGGTCATATAACACAAAAATGTTGGCTGTGATAACTTTGAGCTAAACAGTTTGCGATAAATATCCCTGGGCTAACAGTGTCAGAGAATAAGTCTTCGTGGAGGGAGGCTAAAATACGGAGCTGCACTTTAAGATGCATAATTATATTTTTAAAGATCCTAATAGAAATCGCTTCCGATTCTACAACTTTTATCTTTTATGCAAGTGTCATGAATAGTTAAGGAAACGTCGCATTGGCAGTGAAATAAGAAACAGTAGAAGAGTGGGATTACCTGAGTGACCTGTGACGTTCAGTGACTCATACTCGGCAAAAAACACAGCCTTCTCCAACATTCCTACAAAAAAGAACATGATGAATATCTGTGCTGGTCTACACTTTATAACGTCTCTGTTCTAATGAGCCTGCCCACAGTAACGTGGCACTGGCAGCACTCCTAAGGGGAGACAGAGATGATACTATTGAATGGTCTTATGTAGCGCCTGTAACCACCTACACAAGGTGGTCATGGCACTTATTCCACTGTCCAACTGTTTGGGCAGTAGCTAATTCAGTGTCCATTGGTTCTGTCAGTCCACGACAAGTAAAACGTCCATTTCCCTGCATGGGACATTTTACTTCCCCTCGCATAGACACCAGATAGAAGGGAACAACGGCTTTTAGTGTCTCTTCCGAAAGACACAGACAAAGTAGGGTGACTGAAATAGCCCAAGTTTTGAAATGGCAGTAGTTGGACTCGAGTTGACAGTCCGACATGAGAGATAGACAGACAGACTCACAGAGAACGAACCTCAAAGTGGACATATGAGGACATGCTAATGTCAATTTGTGGAACATTTTAAAGTAACACTGAATTGCTGTTTCAAAGTTATGCTTACATCCTTATTAGTGAAACAACTGACAGTAGGAACCAAGTGACTGATAAAGTAGTCTGATTACACAGGCTGGTCAGATATATAGATGTGCAGATCTGGCAAATGCTTGTACTACATGTACATGTATATTAGTTACATAGGTGTTCAGTATTATACTATTATTATACATTTAAAAAATAATTTAAAAACAAATTTCATAAATTTAGGAAAAAATATGCAGAAAAAACCTTGATAATTTAATTTTTTTAGCACATAGCAGCTCACTGTATGTATTTTTTGTATGACATTGTGTTTTCTTTTGGAAATGATTTGTGGCTGCAAAGGTCTGTAATAAATGATGATATTCCTTTTGGAATTGAACAGTGGGCAATGTTGTGGGAGTCAATTGGCTGTATTAACATGGGATTCAATGGAAAAAACAGACTCTGATGAAATGGCCATTTTCAAGGTGTGTCTGTTGGGACGGTTCTACTGTATTAAGAGAGTGAGCAAAACCATACCTAGGACGATGATGGCACCTATCCAGAGCTGGATGCGGAGGAGATCTCGCCAGTTGCAGGCACATAAGACAAACCATACCAATCCGAACACAATGTAGATGACACACATGGTGCCGTAGAACTGAAACATCACCAAACCAACTCATAGTGCGCGCACCAAATTACCTTACAAACACACCTTTTAAGGCAGTTGTCTTCATACAGAGCAAATCATATGTATCACACACAAATTTACTGCTACATCGTATGCTGTAGTTTTTAATCATGTGAACAAACTACAGACTATAATGACTTGTTTTTTTCTCCACACTGAAAAGACATTCCAACTGAACTGTTTTTAAAGTGAGAGTTGTACTGTCTGTCCACATCTTCACATTCTGAATGATAGCTGCTTGTTGAAGGCAAGGTAACATGCAAAAGGTCAATAAGATCTACTCATGGCATCATTACTTACCGGCAGCAGGGGCCAGTCAATAACTGAGAGGTAGCCATAAGGTCCCTTCATCCACACAAATGCTAGAAACAAACAAACAGTTCAGTTGTTAACTGAGAGGTAGCCATAAGGTCCCTTCATCCACACAAATGCTAGAAACAAACAAACAGTTCAGTTGTTAACTAAGAGGTAGCCATAAGGTCCCTTCATCCACACAAATGCTAGAAACAAACAAACAGTTCAGTTGTTAACTGAGAGGTAGCCATAAGGTCCCTTCATCCACACAAATGCTAGAAACAAACAAACAGTTCAGTTGTTAACTGAGAGGTAGCCATAAGGTCCCTTCATCCACACAAATGCTAGAAACAAACAAACAGTTCAGTTGTTAACTGAGAGGTAGCCATAAGGTCCCTTCATCCACACAAATGCTAGAAACAAACAAACAGTTCAGTTGTTAACTGAGAGGTAGCCATAAGGTCCCTTCATCCACACAAATGCTAGAAACAAACAAACAGTTCAGTTGTTAACTGAGAGGTAGCCATAAGGTCCCTTCATCCACACAAATGCTAGAAACAAACAAACAGTTCAGTTGTTAACTGAGAGGTAGCCATAAGGTCCCTTCATCCACACAAATGCTAGAAACAAACAAACAGTTCAGTTGTTAACTGAGAGGTAGCCATAAGGTCCCTTCATCCACACAAATGCTAGAAACAAACAAACAGTTCAGTTGTTAACTGAGAGGTAGCCATAAGGTCCCTTCATCCACACAAATGCTAGAAACAAACAAACAGTTCAGTTGTTAACTAAGAGGTAGCCATAAGGTCCCTTCATCCACACAAATGCTAGAAACAAACAAACAGTTCAGTTGTTAACTAAGAGGTAGCCATAAGGTCCCTTCATCCACACAAATGCTAGAAACAAACAAACAGTTCAGTTGTTAACTAAGAGGTAGCCATAAGGTCCCTTCATTCACATAAATGCTAGAAACAAACAAACAAACAGTTCAGTTGTTAACTGAGAGGTAGCCATAAGGTCCCTTCATCCACACAAATGCTAGAAACAAACAAACAGTTCAGTTGTTAACTAAGAGGTAGCCATAAGGTCCCTTCATCCACACAAATGCTAGAAACAAACAAACAGTTCAGTTGTTAACTGAGAGGTAGCCATAAGGTCCCTTCATCCACACAAATGCTAGAAACAAACAAACAGTTCAGTTGTTAACTGAGAGGTAGCCATAAGGTCCCTTCATCCACACAAATGCTAGAAACAAACAAACAGTTCAGTTGTTAACTGAGAGGTAGCCATAAGTTCCCTTCATTCACATAAATGCTAGAAACAAACAAACAAACAAACAGTTCAGTTGATAACTGAGAGGTACCCATAGGGTTCCTTCATCCACACAAATGCTAGAAAAAAGAGTTCAGTTGATAATTGAGAGGTACCCATAGGGTTCCTTCATCCACATAAATGCTAGAAACAAACAAACAAATAAACAGTTCAGTTGATAACTGAGAGGTTGCCATAAGGTTGCTTCATTCACATAAATACCACCAACGAAAAAACAGTGCAGTCGATGACTGAGAGGTAGCCATAAGGTCCCTTCGGTCACACAAATACCACCAACAAACAAATAGTTCAGTCAATGACTGAGAGGTAGCCATATGGTCCTTTCATCCACACAAATACCACCAACGAACAAATAGTTCAGTCAATGACTGAAGGGTAGCCATAAGGTCCGTTCATCCACACAAATGCTAGAAACGAATATACAATTCAGTCAATAACAAAGAGGTAGCCATAAGGTCCCTTCATTCACACAAATACCACCAACAAACAAACAAACAGTTCAGCCAATGACTGAGAGGCAGCCATAAGGTCCATTCATTCAAACAATTGACAGAAACAAACAAACAGTTCAGTCAATAACATATGGTCCAGTCATTCAAACAATTGCTAGAAACAAAAAAATAGTCCAGTCAATGCCTGAGAGGACCTTCAGTCAAACAATTGTTAGAAACAGACAGACAATAACTGAGAGGTAGCCATAAGGTCCCTTTATTCAAAGGGCCCATACATGGAGCTTTTAAAAAGATGGAAAAGGTTTCCCATAATTATTGAGGAAGAAGTTGTAGTTGTGTTTTACTTGTGTAAATGTTGAGATGTTTTCCTGCCATGCCAGCAGCCTACCCACCAGTAAGGTTGTACTGCGGGTGATCTATGTCCACCGACTCAATATGTAGAGTGAACACGTAGATGCCGTCAAACCCAATCTCTGCAATCTTCCTCGGATCTAACTGTAACAGCCAGGATTCAACGTCATTACATTACAGCTCTAACTGTAACAGTCAGGATTCAACGCCATTACATTACAGCTCTAACTGTAACAGTCAGGATTCAACACCATTACATTACAGCTCTAACTGTAACAGTCAGGATTCAACGCCATTACATTACAGCTCTAACTGTAACAGCCAGGATTCAATGCCATTACATTACAGCTCTAACTGTAACATCCATGATTCAATGCCATTACACTACAGCTCTAACTGTAACCGTCATGATTCAACGCCATTACATTTTTATACAGTTGTCCTCACTTTGTCACTTGTAATAAGAGGGTTTAAAGCTCCCCCTTAATTCATTTAGCCCATCGTGAATCATGTTCATTGACGTTCAACTCTGTAGTGTGTGAGCCAGACCACATTCCTTTTGTCGAATTATGAACTGCTCCGATATCAACCAATCTTTGGGACTTTAGTAATTGTTAAATTCTATGAAGAATTCCAGGAATTGCTGGAAAATTTGGTAACCTTGTACTCAGAAATTAACATCTTTGGTGATTTTAATTTTCATTTGGATAAATCATCAGCAGTAACCACTTCCTTTGGTGACATTTTGATGTCATTTGATTTAAAACAACATGTCGCTTTTCCAACACACATCCATGGCCAGTGGCTCGACCTCGTAATAACTCGATCAACCTGTGACACTATCCAGGCACTTACAGTTGTGGATGGGTTAGCCGATCACCACACTGTCATCGTAGATGTCAAAATACCCAGAACACCGGTATTATCAAAACGCAGGATATTTTACAGACCCATTCATAAGATTGACATTGCTGCCTTTATTGGTGATATTCTTAAATCAGACCTTGTCAGAAACCTGATAGGAGATCTGTTTGGCTTGTGTAAACAATACCATCATGTCCTTGAGACTTTACTAAACAAACATGCACCCGTAACCTCCAAATCAGTATCACAAAAAGCACCATTTTCGGTGGATGACTCCAGACATTCTGCAGTCAAGGAGGCGCCAACATAATCTCGAGAGTGTATGGCGAAAATCACGCTCACCTTTGGACAGGTCATGCTATTCCAAACAGTGTCACTATTGCAATAGACAAATGGCTAAAGCTAAATCGGACTATTATACTCGTATGATTTCAAATAACTGTGAAAATCCACGTAAACTTTGAAATTGCATAAATAAAATTCTACATAGACTGCCTGCACCATCTTTACCTAAACATGTTTTATTAAAGTCTTTGTGTGACTCTTTCTCTGGTCATTTTAGGGAGAAAGTCAGTCTTATATGTTCTACATTTTCTAATCTTGCTTCAAATCATGTAAATGTGGATCCGCCGCAAATAAATTCTCCACAATCTGCTTTCACACCTGCTACTATTGATGAAGTGAGGAAAATAATCATTTCCTCTCCAAACAAGTCATGTGATCTTGATCCATTACCTACAACACTATTGAAAGCATGTCTTGATTCACTGATTAACCCAATAACAAATATAATAAACACATCATTGTGCTCAGGTATGTTTCCAGATGATTTCAAACAAGAGCATGTCAGCCCACTTCTTAAGAAGACATCTCTGCCAAAAGATGACCTAAACATGTCAGCCCACTTCTTAAGAAGACATCTCTGCCTAAGGATGACCTAAACATGTCAGCCCACTTCTTAAGAAGACATCTCTGCCTAAAGATGACCTAAACATGTCAGCCCACTTCTTAAGAAGACATCTCTGCCTAAAGATGACCTAAACATGTCAGCCCACTTCTTAAGAAGACATCTCTGCCTAAGGATGACCTAAACATGTCAGCCCACTTCTTAAGAAGACATCTCTGCCTAAAGATGACCTAAACATGTCAGCCCATTTCTTAAGAAGACATCTCTGCCTAAGGATGACCTAAACATGTCAGCCCACTTCTTAAGAAGACATCTCTGCCTAAGGATGACCTAAACAGGTCAGCCCACTTCTTAAGAAGACATCTCTGCCTAAAGATGACCTAAACATGTCAGCCCACTTCTTAAGAAGACATCTCTGCCTAAGGATGACCTAAACATGTCAGCCCACTTCTTAAGAAGACATCTCTGCCTAAAGATGACCTAAACATGTCAGCCCACTTCTTAAGAAGACATCTCTGCCTAAGGATGACCTAAACATGTCAGCCCACTTCTTAAGAAGACATCTCTGCCTAAGGATGACCTAAACATGTCAGCCCACTTCTTAAGAAGACATCTCTGCCTAAAGATGACCTAAACATGTCAGCCCACTTCTTAAGAAGACATCTCTGCCTAAGGATGACCTAAACATGTCAGCCCACTTCTTAAGAAGACATCTCTGCCTAAAGATGACCTAAACATGTCAGCCCACTTCTTAAGAAGACATCTCTGCCTAAGGATGACCTAAACATGTCAGCCCACTTCTTAAGAAGACATCTCTGCCTAAGGATGACCTAAACATGTCAGCCCACTTCTTAAGAAGACATCTCTGCCTAAAGATGACCTAAACATGTCAGCCCACTTCTTAAGAAGACATCTCTGCCTAAGGATGACCTAAACATGTCAGCCCACTTCTTAAGAAGACATCTCTGCCTAAAGATGACCTAAACATGTCAGCCCACTTCTTAAGAAGACATCTCTGCCTAAGGATGACCTAAACATGTCAGCCCACTTCTTAAGAAGACATCTCTGCCTAAAGATGACCTAAACATGTCAGCCCACTTCTTAAGAAGACATCTCTGCCTAAGGATGACCTAAACATGTCAGTTGTGCATAATTGTATAACCCTAAATATGGACAAAGGGAAAGTAACTGCCCTTACTCTGCTAGATCCATCAGCTGTCTTTGATACTCCATTGATCATACCATTCTTATCAAACGCTTGTCTTTGTGGTATGGTGTATCTGTCTTTGTGGTATGGTGTATCTGTCTTTGTGGTATGGTGTATCTGTCTTTGTGGTATGGTGTATCTGTCTTTGTGGCATGGTGTATCTGTCTTTGTGGCATGGTGTATCTGTCTTTGTGGTATGGTGTATATGGCACATCACTGAGCTGGTTTTCATCATATCTAACTGATAGACAGCAAAGAGTTAAAATAGCTGACTGCCTTTCAACATAACTTCCTACTTCATGTGGTGTTCCTCAGGGTTCTGTTCTTGGACCAGTTCTCTTCATTCTCTACACTACTCCATTAAGCTCAGTTATCCAAAGTCATAGCTTGGATCAGCACCCTTAGGCAGATGATACACAAATCTACATTTCTTTAGCTACACCTGACACTAATCATTCCCTTAACCAGCTCAGTGATTGTCTCCAGGACATCTTCCACTGGATGTAAATTAAATTAATTAAGTAAATTAAAGCTAAATATGGATAAAACAGAATTTCTCATCATTGGTACACAGAGGCAGCGGGACAAAATTTCATGTTTTTAGGCAGCATGTTTCTCAATTGTACTGTTGTTTTGATTACATTCATGATCTTCACCATATTTGCTGATATTTGCTTCTTTCTGTTGCGAAAAGTATTGCAACTGCTCTTGTTAGCAGTAGGCTTGACTATTGTAATTCCCTATATCATAATATTGCTCTCAAGGATATCACGAAACTTCAGTGTGTACAGAATTGCTTGTCAAGAGTAGTTACTAAATTGCCTCGTTTCTCACACTCAGTACCACTTATAAAATCTCTACATTGGCTACCAATTTGACATCGCATTATTTTCAAAACTTGCACTATTACCTAGCAAGCACTTTCATCCGGGCAACCGGCATATTTACTTTCACTGCTCACTCCCGCAAGAAAGGCTCGGCAGCTTCGATCATCTACTTCGCATTAACTTTTTTCCCAGAATTAAGACAAACATTGGAACTAAAGCTTTCTCAATTGCTGCACCTACTTTGTGGAACTCATTACCTGGCAGTGTTAAGTCATGTGAAGATATATCAACATTTCAGCGTCATCTAAAAACCTGCCTGTTTGACCTGGCCTATCCTCCTTAGCTCCTCAGCACACCACCATCACTGTTGACGATTCAGAATTAAATTTGGATTAAGATTTGCCTAACACTTTGGTATTGGTGTGCTGCTGAGATCGGTTTTCTGAGGATTTTGGCACTATAGATGTCTTATTTATTGTATTGTATTGTTTTTCCACACACCTGATTGGAGATGTTAAATGCACAATATTGCACAACAAATTCATTTAAAATTTTAAAATTTTACTTTCACGTGTAGTTTGCTCAATAAAAGAATAATCTTTATACCTTATAAAATGTCACAAATATCAATGTTATGTACCTTTTGTGATGCTGGCGTTAAAGAGTTTGTCTTACAAACTGCTATTATGATCATCATACTGACCTGATCTGTTTGCATTGCAGTTTTCTTTATGGGCTTCTTACTAGCCTGAAAACACATTTCAAATGCTACGTCGTTTCACAGATTCAAACCAAAAAAAATTATAATTTTCAGTGATACACACTCTCTCTCTCACCCACCCACACACACACACACACAAACACACACCTCCGCCATTCATTTAGTCCATCGCGAATCAGGTTCAGTGCATGAATAGTTTAGTAATATGCGCAGTCAGTTTAATAACAGAGTGGGAACTTGCGTTAAAATCATTGCCATCTGGGCCTTTGGATGGCAAATCTTGTTAAAAATCTAATCAGCTGTGACAAAAGATGTATACTGGTAATACCTGTTTAACATCTGGTCCAATGGTGACTCCTCGCTTATGTTTTCCTGTCTTGATCTACAAGAGAACCAGATATCCACAGTTAGCATAACTCATGATTATAAATATCCTTTTGAACAAAGATAATAGAGTTAACTCACATCAACATTTCAGCAATCTTCGGTTGCCTTCTTATTCTTAAGAACTTATTTGTGGGACTTGGTTCTTCTTCTGCTCACCAGATGGTATGGCAAGTAGGCGTTTCACATGTGGCTGAGCCGGCACCACCTCATCTCAATTCAAGACAGTCTTTCTGATCCAGTAGGCCTCCTTAGTCCATCTCACACGTCTGCTGTTTTCCCTGTCAATCACCTTGGCTCTTTCCCTGTCAATCACCTTGGCTCTTTCCTTGTCAATTATGAAGCTGTTTCTATTACTTCTGTGATTGCCAACTTTAATAGTCAAGTTAAAAATTTTTTTTAATCATTTATCTTTACAACTTGATCATTCATGCTTGTCAGTAAGCTTGTGCAGGCAATATCACTTCAATAACTCAATGTATCTGCACTGTTCATAAAGATCCAGTCCATTTGAATAATATACTGGTACATCCACTAGATCGGTCATTCTTAACCCCTGGCTCATGACCCAAAATTGCTTCCGCCAAACCAATTTGAGTGGGTCGCTAATGGTCTCTGGGTGCCGTCAGAACTTCAATTTATTTTCCCACCTGCCGTACCAGTTACATGAGAGGTGAATAGTTTATGCCAAAAGTCGAGTGAATCAGTACACTGTGTGATGTATGGTGCCATGTAGCGGATTTAGTAAGCGTTACAGAATTTGAATGTTTCGGGGCCAATATCACTTTTATACTGCACATGGAGGAACATGTTACTGCTGTTAATGATCTGTTAATAATCTGTTTACGATCTGTTAATGATCTGCCCACAAAATCCCATCAACATCTGACTCCGAAAAACAGAGATTTTTCAGATATTCGAAACCATCAATAACTGTTCAGGAATGAACGGTTGATAATTCATAAACAGAATATCAAATTACATTGTGAGCAGTCAAGATGTAAGAAATGCCTATACTATAAACGTGATATGTCCTATGATGTTGTCTGGGGTGGCTATTTTATGCTTGTTTTTTTTTAATTGAGTAGTTTCAGTACGTTTTTAAGATAAACCAACCATTTCTTCACAAATCGTAGTTGAAATACTAAATAATACTCCAGATTCAGCGAGACAGGTCCTCAACGCTTCCAAGCAGGGATCCAAGTTTCTTAGTTGTCCATCATTCTTCAGCGAGACAGGTCCCCAACGTCTCTAAGCAAAGATCCAAGTTTTTTAGTCGTCCTTCATTCTTCAGCGAGACTGGTCCTCAACATCTCTGTGCAGGGATCCAAGTTTCTAAGTCATCCTCCATTCTTCAGCGAGGCAGGTCCTCAACGTCTCTGAGCAGGGATCCAAGTTTCGTAGTCATCCTCCATTCTTCAGCGAGACAGGTCCTCAACGTCTCTGAGCAGGGATCCAAGTTTCGTAGTCATCCTCCATTCTTCAGCGAGACAGGTCCTCAACGTCTCTGAGCAGGGATCCAAGTTTCTTAGTCGTCCTCCATTCTTCAGTAACACAGCCAGTTTCACGGCTGACAATTGTACACTCCGTTTTGTTGACACTGACGAACAGGAACCAATTTTCTAGTGCTGTTGGCGCAATTTAATTGACTTTGCTTAAGTAGTCATGGTCAGTTGAGATGAAGTTGGCATCGTCTGCATATATTGCCTCGCTGGGTAAGTTGTGGTCGGCTTGGAAGACATCCGCTCAGCGTGTGAAGGGGCATACGATGAAGAGTAGTAGTGACAGCAAGTCCTCTTGTGGACTGCCAATTGTCGAGATGAAAGGCAGACATGGCTTTGTCAATCCTGACAGTGATTTTGGTCTCCAATAGTAGAAGCCGTATGATTCGGACATTGTCTATCTTGATGAACAAATGCAAAACATCTAATAGTTTCTTTCGATGGATTGCGATAAGTCGATAACCAGTATTTCGATCACGTACTTATACAGTTGGCACTTCGCAGCGAGCTACCGATGCCCCCATATCACATCTGCTGTTGACCGTCTGCATTAAATCCACTTTGAGATGTGGTCTAAAAACCTAACCTAAACCTAAAACCATGGAGAATGTGATACTGTATCTAAGCAGTATATAGTTGGTTCTAACTGTTGTTTCTTCTACTGAATACTGGTATTTTGTATTATGTAACATTATGTAACATTATGTCATGAGTATGCAAATTTTTAATACAAATAAAGATGGTAGTAATAATAACAAGATTTCTAGCAAGACAACCAGACAATGCACCTTTAAAATAAAATAAGAGAGGCCATGACGTAAAGACACTGCTACAAAACAAGAATGTGTATATTCTTAAGCTCTCAAAACTCACATTCGTCGCTGCAAGACCAGTAGACGCAGGACCAGCACCTTCAGCAGAAGGACCAACACCTTCAGCAGAAGGACCAGGACCTTCAGCTGAAGGACCAGGACCTTCACGAATATGAGCAGAAGTTGGAGCAGGAACGACAGTAGGCCCCACAGCAGGAGCAGCGTTACCAGGAGCCACCGTAAGAGGAACCAAGTTAACAGGAGCAGGCTTCGTCACATTCTATAAAGACAAAATCAAATGAGCATGACTGAGTGGAAGTAAAGGACATACGAGTGACAGACAGACTGGTCTTGCTAGATAAGTCGTCACCAGTTATTATAATTATTAATTTATTCACTCTAATATAATTGTTAATACAGAATTAAAAGTTAGGTTAGGACATTTGAATTAAGTCTTTACTTGTCAAGCCAGTTTATCGACATTTACAGTAACTAAAATAAAATCAGTACAGGGTGTACATATTAGACCTCATTATTTACTGTATCAATATTTTGTTTGGTAACATTTGTATTTAGGCACTAAATAACTACTAACAATACGGAAGGAGCATATTTTTATTTGTTCACAAAATGCTTTTAATTAAAGAACACTTTTTTCTGGTAGAGAATTACATAATTTTATTTAGGTAATCAAAGTTGTTCACATGAATCATAACAAAAATAATTTTTTTAGTTTTCGAATTGTCAAGCACATATGGATAGGCATAGCTAAAACAATTACAGCGAAAGGGGTGCCATGACCACTCAAAAATACCAAATGGTAATAATGGGGTCTACAAATTCAAATTACAAGCCCCCCTTCAAAAAAAATTAGAACAGATCTGATACGAGATTAAACTTGACATAAATAGAGGGAGCAGTTGTTGCTACCAATAAACTTATCGCAGTGAACGGAATAATAGGTGAGAACATCTAATTTGGTGACGTTATTCAGAAAAGTTCTAAAAACAATCTTGTTCCATCAAGAGTATTTTTGAACAACTCACATTTTAAAAAGAATTTTACCTTAACAATTATATCATATTTTATTCATGCCGAAGTAAATTTTTAAATCAACTAATTGATAACATGTAAGGCCAAATAATTGCATTTAGCTATACTGAGTTAAGTTTTTCTTCTAATTTTTAATTATATATACATTTAATTGGTTTGCCTTGAGATTTGAGAAAACAAATTTTATTAGTCTTAAGTCTGATATATATTTTCTTGTGTGTAATGTTATAATTTTTGTCATGCATTTTATGTGAAGTAAAGCTTTCAAGGAAACAGTGCTATCTATGAATACATTTATTTACTATTTATTACTATCTGAGAACTGACGAAGCACAGCAGATTGAGCAATCACTTACCATGGCAGCAAACACCTCGTTGGTTCTATCCTGAAGAAAGAACACATATTATCATTAGTCAACGTGATCAGGGACATCAAAGAGGAGACTTCAATGAACATATCAAATGTAACCAGCTTACCACGTTGGTAAATACACGACACAAGTTGATATCTGATTTGGGACACTTGAGGACTACTGCAGCATTTGTTGGACACAAAAGATTCATATACATCATGAAGAAATTTACAAATTTCTTGGACATCACTTACCGTATTCGACCTAATAAGCGAACAGTATATTTGAAAAAAAATTAGGCCATGGAAAAATGTCAAAGAATCTGTTCTTATTAGCATACACCAAAATCTGTTTCTCTAGACAATAAGGTAACTGTTTAACACTAGTGGTGTCATTAGGTTACTAGTGTAGAACAACTAAAAAGTGGTGCCAACTGTACAACACCAGATGGCGACACTTTTCAATTGTTCCACACTAGTCAAATTACAATAATTATGGATGGTGTATGCTAATTAGGTTGAATATGATATACGGTTTCTCTGACAGAATGTGTGTGGACCATGCACTCGACCAATAAGACAGAATGTGTGTGGACCATGCACTCGACCAATAAGACAGAATGTGTGTGGACCATGCACTCGACCAATAAGACAGAATGTGTGTGGACCATGTGTGTGGACCATGCACTCGACCAATAAGACAGGCAACACTTGTAATCCTATCACCAACATAGAAGAGTACTACGCCAAATCAAGGTCTCGTTAAGAAAGTTGCTCAGGCTGGCAAAGGTGAATTTGGTCAATATACTTCTTGTGAAGAACCAATACAATATAGTCGCTATAGGACGCTTCACCTTCAAGGCCTACAAATAATGACAGAAACCGTGTATGGTCAAAGGCAAGTGGCTAATCTATTTAAGGAACATTCTGTTGAACAGATTTAACATGTGCGCATGGTACAGTGAAGTACTTACTGTCAGGGTCATAACAGTTCCTGATGTACAAGTGATAGTTTCAACTGGAGCCTCATAACGTGCAACACACAAATCCCCCCAGTATGTCTGCATGGAAGCCAGCTGCAAAACAGAACACAGTTTCAGAGAATCAGAGTAAATGCAGAACGATTTGTGCCCAAATTTTTCAGGCGACGCCATGGTGCATGATAATATGCATCAATTTAGTTGTTCGTCATTATGTGAGCGACGTGTCTAGACACAGCCTCGTGGCTCTCCCAATTTGAGTTTTTGATGAAAGGTCACGACGGTTGCACATGTACTGCCAGTCGCCAACTGCTTCAAAATGGCAGCCATGCACTGTCAGCGCAATTGGGCCAGTCCCAATTTTCTGACACAATCGTACCAAAAATCACAAATTGGTCATGTGTGGGTGTTTACGTGGCCAATTCTTGCAACACGATATCGCACAGCACCAAGCTGACTGACAAATTGGACAAAACTTGCTCATATAAATTGACTGAAACATGCAAATGTAAAGTTTGGATATGGTCAAATATCAAAGGAGGAACGAATTTCAAAGATCACAGTTACATTTTGAATATGATAGTTGGTATCTTGAAACCTGTATACAACATATAATTTTGTTTACTGGGAAAGTGCAATTCAGGGTCAAATGTTGTACACTGGACTATTAGAAACAATTACATGAAAGAAATCTATTACAATAACAGCATCATTTCAAATCCTGTTTTAAAATTACAATTTGGCACCATTTTGATTGTAATCAAATAAAACTACATAACTGAACCAAACCTTCAGACCCACTTTCACACGAGTAGCAACAACTCTGAAATTATAAATATAAGCATAAGGAAACTAAAATATTTACAAATTATTGAACATTTCTCAAATTTTCATATTTTTTTACATATCCAAAACTTTTATTTACTTAGACTTTCGCCACTATAACTATCGCCAATATAAGTTTAGGATATGGAAAAAGAATTGTATGACCATGAAATACTTACAGTTCCGGGTTCTGGTAAGAACATGATGTTGGAACACTGCAGATAATACAGCCTCCATTGCACACGAAGGGTTGGACT
This sequence comes from Lamellibrachia columna, assembly GCA_963662155.1. Taxonomy (NCBI): domain Eukaryota; kingdom Metazoa; phylum Annelida; class Polychaeta; order Sabellida; family Siboglinidae; genus Lamellibrachia; species Lamellibrachia columna. The sequence goes on along the minus strand of OY759262.1, from coordinate 44,864,174 downwards.
AGCATTCTCACTGCCCTCACAGTGAACTGAACAAGAACACAGATTGGCATCAACATCAGACATATATACATATGTTTAATACATGTTCACTTCCACAATACTGGGCAACTGGTGTCTATGTAATTTATTTAATTTCATCATTTCAGTAGCCACATCCTATAAAAATTTTAATCGATTCAAAATGAATAGATGATTCTATCAAATAGATCTTTCAACAACAATCAACATAGTCTTTTTGACCAAATTGTCTGAATCACATTTAAAACTGAAAGATTTCACATTTGTACCTGTAAGTCAATTATAGTGTCCATCTTCATATCTCTTCACAACTTTACTTTCTTTTTCTTAAGCCAATGTCACAGTCAATGTTTATACATTTTATCGAAACTAAATAAAAAATTTGCACGAACAAGCTAGCATGTCGTAGTTGATAGTACATAGGTTCGATATTTTTGCAAAATAAGCCTGAAATGAGACCAGCAACAAAATCGAATAGAGGATGGATCTTCAACAAAAATACTTACTGTACCAATCCGCTATACAAACTGTATAGCAACAAAACCAAAAGATTACGCATTTTCGTGACCATGTACAATGCAAAAAGTCGTCAACCGATGGATGGAGGTGCCAAGAAACTAAGGAGGACAGGCAATTTTGAAACGATAGGTTTTCAGATTACGGCGAAATTAAGCTATATTTCTTACTGATTTTATGCTGTCGGGGAGTGAATTCCACAGAGTTGGTGCGGCAACCGAGAAAGCTTGAGTTCCAGCGTTTGTCTTAACTCTGGGACAGGGTTGACAAAAATCATGATTTTTTTTTTAATAAAAAAATCAGATTTTTTATTTAAATCAGATTTTTTTTATTTATTTGATTTTTTAAAATCTGGTATACACAATGTCATAAAATATTTTACTATCAGGCCATCTGGTGTCAATACAGCTACACAAGTGTGCGCACTTTGTGCTTTTGTATTAAAAAACACACAAAACTTTGTTGATCTCGATGCTTGTAAACAATTATTTGTGTTAAATTCATATAAATCAGCGATTAAAAAAACCGGAAGTCAAAATAAAATAAAATCATAAATCAATTATTTTTTTGGAGCAATTTAAATCATTATTTAAATTAATTATTTTAATCAAATGATTTAAATCAAACAACCCTGCTCTGGGAACAGAAAGTAAATCAGAACCAGACGACCGAAGCTGCCTGTGCTGTCTTGCTGGAGTGAGCATTGAATGTAAATATGCAGGTTGTTTGGTTGAAAGGGCTTGATAGGTAATTGCACAGATCTTAAAAATAATGCGATATTGCACAGGGAGCCAATGCAATGATTTTAGAAGTGGCACTGAGCGAGAAACGAGGAGATCGTGTAACTACCCTAGCCAAACAATTTTGGACACGTTGAAGTTTTGTAATATCCTTGATAGCAATATTATGAAGGAGGGAATTGTAATAATCAAGTCTGCTGCTAACAAGAGCTGTTGCAATCGTTTTAGCGACAGAAAGTGACATATACCGGCGAAGATATGATAAAAACAGCAACGACACGTTTGAGAAATATGTTGTCTAAAGTTGAAATTCTTATCAAAGGTGACTCCCAAATTCTTCGCTGAGGCTGCTGGTGTGATATTTTGACTCAGGATACGTGTCGGGAAAAAACCATCAAGTTTGCCACACTGCTTTGGAGTACCAATGATGAGAAATTAAGTTTTGTCTGCGTTGAACTTTAATTTGCTGTCAGTTATCCAGAGGAAGATTTCGTGGAGACAATCGCTGAGCTGATTTAGGGAGCAATTTGTATCCGAGGTAGCCAAAGAAATCTGTGTGTCATCTGCATAAAGGTAGTGATCTAAATTATGATTTTGGATAACAGAGCTGAGTGGCGTAGTGTAAAGAGTGAACAGCAAAGGCCCCACAACAGAACCCTGGGGGACACCACACGAAGTGGGGAGTGCGGCCGAGAAACAGTTTGCTATCTTTATGGTTTGGTGTCTACCAGTTAGGTATGATAAAAACCAGTTCAGAGCGGTGCCAGATATGCCATACCACAATGATAAGCGTTTAATAAGGATGCCGTGATCTATGGTATCAAAGGCGGCAGACAGATCCAGCAAGGTGAGCGCTGTTACTTTTCCTTTGTCAATGGTTAAAGTAACGTCATTGTGTACTTTTAAGAGAGCAGTTTCTGTAGAATGAAACTCTAAACACAAATAAAAGTTCTTACAAGCATCTCAACAAAGTTATGCATGTTTTCCAATACAAAATCATAATGCGCAGTTTTGAGCACACACTTGTTATTACTACCAGTATTTATAGTCAAATATTGTATGGCATTGTGTATGCTTGAACTGTTCCCTTTCTGGTCACGAAACCTTCACAGATGGATTGGAATTTGTTGAATTTCTGATGTGGTTTCATTCTAATTTGGCATTGATAAGGTTTTACTGTATGCTGAATGCACAAAGACTTGTCTTCAAGACGCAGCATCTTTTGAAGTCAGAAATCCTTATATTAGTTGTTACCAATTTAGTATGTTGACTCAATTGAGACAGTCTGCACTAGTAGTCTGGTACCAATTTGCAATGTGGCGTTGGACAGGTGCTAATCTTGTGGGCATTGTCTTAACAAGCCCAACATCAGCTCTAAGTTACTCTACTCAGTAGGAGCCTGTAGTGTGTTTTAGAGTGTTCATTTGATGTTAAGTGGTTATTTTGTTAAAGAACTTGTAAAGTTCTTTAATGGTCATATTTTTAGTTTACAGTTAAACAGGATAAAGTTGCTAAGGATTTAAAAGAAATATATTAGTAGCATGTACAGAGGTTAACACTGGTAATAGACTGCTGACAGTTCTGATACTTTTTAATGAATTTTGTGTTGCTGTTTTAAGTAAAACGATATTATAATTCTATCATATTATATAATTTATACAAGTATAAAATCATGTACCCTGTTAAGACAAGTACCTAAGTGGATGTTAGAAAGGGTTTATATATATATATATATTATATACCCTGTTAAGACAAGTACCTAAGTGGATGTTAGAAAGGGTATATATATATATATATTATATATATATATATATATATTCATATATATATATCTATATATATATATTCATATATATATATATATATATATATATATAAACCATTTCTAACATCCACTTAGGTACTTGTCTTAACAGGGTACATGATTTTATACTTGTATAAATTATATAATATAATAGAATAATATTATATATATATATATATATATATATATATATATATATATATATATATATATATATATATATATATATGTGAATATACATATATATAATATAATTATAATATCATTTTACTTAAAACAGCAACACAAAATTCATTAAAAAGTATCAGAACTGTCAGCAGTCTATTACCAGCGTTAACCTCTGTACATGCTACTAATACATTTCCTTTAAATCCTTAGCAACTTTATCCTGTTTAACTGTAAACTAAAAAATATGACCATTAAACAACTTTACAAGTTCTTTAACAAAATAACCACTTAACATCAAATGAACACTATATATATATATATATATATATATATATATATATATAGCTATCTATCTACCCAGGTATACATTCGAGTAAAAATATATATTTAAATAAAAAATTTATTTTAGGGGAGACACGGTAGGTGATTCTGATTTTTTCCAACCCTGCAAACTATGCACACAAATGTAAATCATACTTACTGTTGACTGCAATCTTTGAGTGTCTGTACATGCTTTTCTTCATGGCGGTCCCATTCCATTTCTGAATTAACAAAATTGTTGACCATAGCAGATTAGTTGTTTTGAAAATATTGCGACACCTGCTATTTTATTCTACCATTTATGGCTTGAAGTTGCACACAAGCAACATGTTACATGATAGTAAATGTCAAAAACTGTAAAATCACAGATGCACTAGCATTCATTTTCCCCCAATCATCAACCGCTCTCAGGAGCTGCTTAAACGAAAGACCTGTCCAATCTTCGATGTTGTCTAACTTTTTTTTCACAGTTTTGACTGCCTTTTGCGAGTTCCACCTGTTCCTCCTGTTCCTCCTTGCAAGATGGTGTTTGCTTTCATCTGACTATGCAAGGAAACCACCGCAGCTTACTTTGGTTCACAATTGTTGATACTTTTAATAATGGTATCTTCTTCCTTCCACTGCTCTATTAGTTACGTGAACCGTGCAATATACTTGTAGTTTGTGCATAATGTTCCTCTCAACGGCATTAAAGCGCTTTTCTATTTCAGTCATCATAGTCCAAGCCTCACAACCATACAGGTAAATATATACATCTAGGGTTCGAATTTAGCAGTGGTCAGCATGCCCTAGATTGACCGCAGGACCCCCAGTAGTTCCAGGTCTAGGGGCGCAAATGGCTCCTAATAATACAGAGGCAGCTGTTCTAATTACAGCCAATCAGAAAATAGGCTTACCGCCTAGCTTCTGAAGTGGCACAAGAAGAAACAATTGTAGCCAATTACTACATTAAAGACATCACATCTGTCCCGGCCACTTGCTATTTTGGGCAACTTCATAACAGCCAGTGATTGACAGGCAATTTGAAACACTGTTACCAATTCGTGAAAATTTTCATCAAGTTGGTATATATATGAATTATGATTTGCTTCGACCACACCTATTTTGATTACTTACTCAACGTTTCGGCTGCTACCATCAGCCTTCATCAGGAATTCTGCTTGCCAGTTGTCTTGGTAAGCATGACTCAATCTATACCCCTCTCATCTTGATTCATGACTCGAGTTGTCTTTCAGCTTGCGTTTCTGTTGTACTCTCTGTCAATCACTTTTGCACCCTCCCAGTCTATGATGCAATTGTTCTTGTCTGCATGGTCTGTTATTGCAGTTTTATGCTCTATCACTGTTGACACTCTCTTTTGTTACCTGGTAAATCATCTGGTTGTGAGGTTTTCAACCTCCTTCTTGTGTTCTAGTCTTGTTCTAAATGTTCTCCCTGTTTCGCTGATATACGTGTGGTTACAGCTCCTACAAGGGATTTGGAACACACAGCCTGTCTTTTTACTGTCTTACACTTTGTCCTTTGGATGCACTAGTATCCTCCTGATGTTTTGATGAGGTCTAACCGATGTAGAGATCTCATGGTGTTTTAAACTCCGCTGTATAGGTTCTGTTACTCCTTTGACATACGGGAGTGTGACCATATCTTTGGATTTCTCTGTGTCCTTTTCCTTCTTTTCTTTTTTCCTTCTGAGATTGCTGTTCTTTCACCTTCTTTATGGTCTAACTTGGGCACCCACATCTTTCTAGTGCTTTGGTGATGTGCTCCACCTCTTCCTCTCTGGCTCTGATACTATGTTGCTGCATCTATCCAGTAACGTTTTGATGATCCCTAGTTTCTGGTGTAAGGGATAGTGAGATATGAAGTTCAGATAATATAATACAAAAACGTGGCTGTTTGAGAGTCTGAAATATATATGGCTACACTGTTTATATTATGCACATTGCACATATATGCCATTTCAATGATTATACATGATAACTAGTGAAATTATTATTGGGAAATTTTTTAGTTAAATATAGAAGAAAAACACTTAAAGCAAAATGAGATACACATAGGTATTTCATTTCAGTTACTTCAGTTACATAGACACGTCACTTTACATAATAGTCAGTTGAGATATTGGTCTGTATGCGTCTTCTTCCTATACACTAGGAGACAGTAGGAGTTTCACTGTTCCATCTTCCTTATGTATCATAAGTGTGTCAAAGAAGGGCAGGGAGTTGTCGCTCTCTTCTTCATATGTGAACATAATGCTGCCTGTCTATGCTGTTGAGATGATCTGTCAGTTTTTGTTCACATCCCTTCCTCACTACTTCCATCACATCATAGTTATTGGCGGTGTGAGATGGGACGGCCTGTTTACCAAGACAACTGGCGAGCAGAGTAAGAACTTGCCGTCCCAGAATTCCTAATGTAGTGGTTAAGGTGTTGGACTCTAAATTCGAGGGTTGTGAGTTCAAGACCCACACTGGGCACGGTTCGTTTTCGAAGCTTAGGCAATTTCGTTTACCCTACTTTGCCTCAGTCTACTCAGCTGCAAATGAGTACAAACACTGTTTGGAAGGTACCTGCGATGGACTAGTGTCCCGTCCAGGAGAGTCAGTATAACTGCATTCTAAGTTGCTTCACACTACAGAAACCAGGTTTAAGCACTGGCCATATAAGCCTTCATGGCTTCCTAAGGCATAATGCCTGGGGGATGACTTTACCTTTACCTACCAATGGCAGTCAAAACATTGAGTAAGTAAGCAAAATAGTTGTGGTAAAAAAGAATCATAATTCACTGTTACCACTACCTGTACATGTAACAATGAGTACATATCCAGTTAGCCAGACATTGTAAACGAATTATTCTTCTGCATTTCCGTACAGTATAACGGCAAATTTCCGACAAACTCACGTGTACTAAATGTAGGAAGAGAGTTTTTCAATGTAATATACATTTAGCAGTGTGACATTAATATGACTGGAGGATGTTTGGGCATTTATGTTTTTATAATTCGTTGCAACACTCCCACGGTGGTGCCTGGTGGTTCGGATTGCATCTAGGCCAGTACACTTTTGCTACTGTGATGACATCAGCCACACAGACATTGTGGGTAGGGTGGCGAGGATGGACCAATTTTTGGAGGGGGCATTATGAAAATGTTGGTGGACAAAATAACCAAGTAAAGTTTTTGAGACGCAAAAGTAAGGGCCTTGTTGGCCCCTGAAAATTTTTGGCTAAATTCTATACAAGTGCCCATAGTAGATGCATTCTAAATTTTTATCGCCAGTTTGCTTGATGAGATACTCCCTTTAGTGGCCATACAGCTGATCAGTGATCACAGCTTAAAATCCTAGATACGACTGTTTGGAGTTTGAACATATAAGAGGCAAATGTAACTGATTTTATTATGTATTAGATACTTATGTGATTCTATGATACTTTGAATGACATCTACCTTACACAACTGTTATGTTTTGCTTGTCATGAATGATTAACAGGAATGTTCAATGCCGCATGCACTTTTCACAGCGTATCTATAAAGAGTGTCATAGATGTATCCAATGACGTTAAAGTTCTGCAACTGATTGAGAGAAGTTATGATTTTACAATAATATATTATACGAATATAAATATATTAAAGCCATACATTAAAGGCAACATGTACTTTCTTGAAACACAGAGCCTGAGGTGAGAGGGTAACTTATGTAGGAATACTGTGACTTGTCATTCTATCGACTAGCATGTTGGTCCATGAATAAGCATGGGTGTTAAGTTAACACACGAAATACTACGATGGTCACGAGCATTGGTCATGACTCAACTCATTATGTTTGATGACATGTCATACTCATAGCCTAGGCATGTTACAGCTAGTACACCTGCACCACATACATCACTCATAGATAACTCCCAGTGTCCTTGTGCTGCGAAACCAGACGTCAACGGTAGGATTACAACCAGCACAAACAATACGTGCAGTAGCGTCATTTTTCTTGTTTGATTAAGACCCAAGAAGTTGCCGAGAAGCTATCGCTCGCAGCCAAAACTTATCGGAGGAAATGCCGCAAGCTTCGCAGCATATATTTACGAGTTCTTTCATAAACATGTTTTTCCACCTACAGCGCATTTGTTCACAATACGCAAGGTTAGGAATTAATGTCATGTGTCAATGCGTGTTCCTATTAATTTTACCGTACTGCTGTAGACAACTGTTGTAATCCTTAATAAATATTAACATTTACTGCGTGGCGTCGCTGCTCGCTACGTGTCACCACTTACTAGTTCTCTGCCTTTCCGCTAGGCTCCTTGCAAGTAACGACCAAATCAAGCCGATGTTCGAGGAGGAGACGTCTATTTAATAGATTGGTGCAAGAACTCTCCAATATTAAATAAGCAATTTGATTGCATTGGTGGATAGGTGGATAGCTTAATGTAACTTTTCACCATCGCACTTTATTACTAAAGCTTTATTTCACGATGTTGACCATGTCACGTTTATCGCGTTGATTTTCAATTGACCATCAATCACATCCACTCTCACATACACAGTTATATAACTAAATACATACACACACACACACACACACACACACACACACACACACACACACACACACACACACACACACACACACACACACACACACACACACACACACACACACACACACACACACACACACACACACACACACACACACACACACACACACACACACACACACACACACACACACACACACACACACACACACACACACACACACATGCCCACGCACATGCGCACACACGCACGCGCGCGCGCGTGCGTGCGTGCGTGCGTGCGTGCGTGTGCGTGCGTGTGTGTGCGTGTCTGTATGGCACACTTCGTATTATTTATTGTGTCACTTTGTGTTGCGTAAAATTTTTATTTCTACGCGGCGTGATATTAATCGTCTACAACCCAGAAATGTCATATAAATGTAACCCTGCAGCGAAATGTCTGGCATCTGAAATGAAACGCCACATATGCCAGTGAGACGTTCTTTTTATTACTGGAAATGCATTCAATGTTTATATACCGCTGACATTGCCTTCCAGCACATGTCAATGAACGTGTATTCTTATTGCTGGGACGAACTGATCCACCGACATAACATTAGGACGGCTATTTGATTTCCGCCTTCCAACTGAACACAAGTAATGTATATTATCTGGAACGGCAATATCTATCCAGGACCACGACGTGTGCAACTTGGCAGATTGAGTTTTCGTACAGCTGCTGAACCATTGCAAGAAATGTTGGTGGTATTCCACAATGACGCATTAGCATCTATGTAACTTCTCTGTCTACAATACCAATTAAGAGCTTTACCAAACTGATGCAAAAATATTTTAACGCGATGACTATCACTCAATTGACTGTTCCATTGTAATTCTAAGTGTGGCAATATGGTCAGTGTAGGATTTGTCTTTTTGAAAGCCAGGCTGTTTTTCACGTAATGCTTCAATCAGTGTGAACATCTTAACTTGGTACTGAGAGGAGTGACTTTCCTCTCCAGTTCTTGCACATTCCCTTGCTCCATCTCGTTTCTTTGGTAGTTTGACCAGAATCCATTTTCTGTTCCTTTTTGGACATCGTATCTGTTGTTAGGTCCGTTTCCGAGCCTGTTGTTGTATGCGGTCTTGTACTTATTTCAGCCTTTAAACGTGGGTTTGTGTTGACATTTAACATCATTTCTGCTGTTGGTATGTTTGGTCTTTCTACTGTAGGCTGTTGAAGATTTCCACGAAGTGTTCTTCCCATCTTTGGTTTTGCTCTACTTCTTTGTTTATATTTCTCCCTGCTTTGTTTTTCATTCATTTTGAAGAGCGTTGTCTTCCCCGGGGTTCTTGTCATACCATGGCTGCATTATGTCTCTTCTGTGTGCATTTCAGCTTGTGTTGCTTTGTTAGGTGATTGATAACGTTTTGTGTGTTCTTTCTTGCACTCTTCTCAACAGCTTTAATTAATTTCCATGTTTCTGTTGACAGCCCCGTTTTGTGCTTTCGTTCCCAGGTTTACTACACTTTTATCCAGGTAGTGTTTAAGGATCCTCTGTCATGTCTTCAATGGCTTGAAACATGTTTCTCAGTGTACAGTTGAACCCAGGTTTTGTTTCTCTTGACATTAGCTTTTCAACGTTGTACTCTTAATATGGTATGTTGTCTGTATTAAGTCCTCAGCTTAATTATCATTTACTTATTTATGTGTGTAAGTCACCTGGCGAACTTCCAAAATCTCCTTCATATTCAACAAGTTCATGGTGCTAAAGTTGATCAGTGAAGATTAATTGTAGTACAATTATACATTTAAATAAAAACGCTGAGTTGTGGTTGTCACAAAACGTGACAACAAAATGCCACATCCCAGAATTCACGCGGCATGGGAGTGACATGGGAGTGACATGATAAACTGTGTTTGTCTTGTGAATGTAGACAGCAGTTATACGGTTATTATTACACTTTTGGACTTAACCATGAAGTACATACATGTCAACTCTCCGCCATTCGTACGGAGTCTCCGTCATTTCGACATAGCCGATAAATATCCATCCCGGAGATCGAAATCTTCGTCATTTGATATTCAACGGACAAGTTTGCGAATTTGCAATTTGTTTTTCATTTTCCGCTTTAGTAGGCCCTATTCACGAATCACGCGTATTCGTGAAATCGTTCGATGACGCAATCATCCACGCATTAGGAACAGGCAGTTATATTGTGTTCAAATTTCGATGATAAGTTGCATAATCGATCGCTTGATCTAGGAAACTCAACAAAGAGTAAAACGATCGTAGGGCCGACCAGTTGCATATCAAAAATAGTTGGACGAGAGACTGACCAAAGAAAATTGTCAGAAGAAAGTAATTACTTCTTATACGCACATTAAATGGTTTGAACACGTTGAAAGCGCCCTGCATGGGGGGGGGCAAGAGAAGGCACCACGGGGACAAGAGAAGGCACCACGAGGGGCAAGAGAAGGCACAGTGGAGAGCAAGAAAAGACGGTGCCGCCAGTGGACAAATCGGCTGGATAACATACATGACCAAGTAACGCTACATATATGACTGGACCAAGTAACGTTACATACATGACTGGACCAAGTAACGTTACATACATGACTGGACCAAGTAACGTTACACACATGACTGGACCAAGTAACGTTACATACATGACTGGACCAAGTAACGTTACATACATGACTGGACCAAGTAACGTTACATGCTTGACTGGACCAAGCAACGTTACATACATGACTGGACCAAGCAACATTTCATACATGACTGGACCAAGCAACGTTACATATATGACTGGACCAAGCAACATTTCATACATGACTGGACCAAGTAACGTTACATACATGATTGGACCAAGCAACGTTACATGCATGACTGGGCCAAGCAACGTTACTTATATGACTGGACCAAGCAACATTTGCCGACCCTGCTGCGCACAACGATGACTCTGTTAAAATGGCACCCCTACGACCATCGAGGTCAAGGGTGAAGGGAAGGTGAAGGGTTTGAGCATCACTGAACATTATACCCTGAAAACCAAAGTAGCTGCCAGTTCCAACGTAAACATTATTTCTTACAAGCAAATCTAAGTATCATAACTGCTGAGTTTCATTGTTCTGCCTTTGGCTTTGCCATGACCACTGACGTGTGTACCTACCGCCGATGCATCAGAGCCTCGATACTTCCTTCGCCTGCCAATTCTGTTTGCCACGTTGTAAAAACTAATGATTTGCCCCACTGCAATACCGACTCGGAACTGGCCTTTTTCATGGTAAACAAGACTGACATTACACACCGCTTAGAGTTGGCGAAGGAGATCATAATTGATGCCTTTCAGTAAATGTGAACTGCAGCTCAAAATGACAACAAACAAAATGCCACATCCCAGAATTCACGCGGCATGGGAGTGACATGGGAGTGACATGATAAACTGTGTTTGTCTTGTGAATGTAGACAGCAGTTATACGGTTATTATTACACTTTTGGACTTAACCATGAGGTACATACATGTCAACTCTCCGCCATTCGTACGGAGTCTCCGTCATTTCGACATAGCCGATAAATATCCATCCCGGAGATCGAAATCTTCGTCATTTGATATTCAACGGACAAGTTTGCGAATTTGCAATTTGTTTTTCATTTTCCGCTTTAGTAGGCCCTATTCACGAATCACGCGTATTCGTGAAATCGTTCGATGACGCAATCATCCACGCATTAGGAACAGGCAGTTATATTGTGTTCAAATTTCGATGATAAGTTGCATAATCGATCGCTTGATCTAGGAAACTCAACAAAGAGTAAAACGATCGTAGGGCCGACCAGTTGCATATCAAAAATAGTTGGACGAGAGACTGACCAAAGAAAATTGTCAGAAGAAAGTAATTACTTCTTATACGCAAATTAAATGGTTTGAACACGTTGAAAGCGCCCTGCATGGGGGGGGGCAAGAGAAGGCACCACTGGGACAAGAGAAGGCACCACGAGGGGCAAGAGAAGGCACAGTGGAGAGCAAGAAAAGACGGTGCCGCCAGTGGACAAATCGGCTGGATAACATACATGACCAAGTAACGCTACATATATGACTGGACCAAGTAACGTTACATACATGACTGGACCAAGTAACGTTACATACATGACTGGACCAAGTAACGTTACACACATGACTGGACCAAGTAACGTTACATACATGACGGGACCAAGTAACGTTACATACATGACTGGACCAAGTAACGTTACATACATGACTGGACCAAGTAACGTTACATACATGACTGGACCAAGTAACGTTACATACATGGCTGGACCAAGTAACGTTACATACATGACTGGACCAAGTAACGTTACATACATGGCTGGACCAAGTAACGTTACATACATGACTGGACCAAGTAACGTTACATACATGACTGGACCACGCAACGTTATATACATGACTGGACCAAGTAACGTTACATACATGACTAGGCCAAATAACGTTACATACATGACTGGACCAAGTAACGTTACATACATGACTGGACCACGCAACGTTATATACATGACTGGACCAAGTAACGTTACATACATGACTGGACAAAGCAACATTTCATACATGACTGGACCAAGTAACGTTACATACATGATTGGACCAAGCAACGTTACATACATGACTGGGCCAAGCAACGTTACTTATATGACTGGACCAAGTAACGTTACATACATGACTGGACCAAGTAACGTTACATACATGGCTGGACCAAGTAACGTTACATACATGACTGGATCAGGTAACGTTACATACATGACTGGACCACGCAACGTTATATACATGACTGGACCAAGTAACGTTACATACATGACTGGACCAAGTAACGTTACATACATGGCTGGACCAAGTAACGTTACATACATGACTGGACCAAGTAACGTTACATACATGACTGGACCAAGTAACGTTACATATATGACTGGACCAAGCAACGTTACACACATGACTGGACCAAGTAATGTTACATACATGGCTGGACCAAGTAACGTTACATACATGACTGGACCAAGTGAAGTTACTTACATGACTGGACCAATTAACGTTAAATACATGACGGGACCAAGTAACGTTACATACATGACTGGACCAAGTAACGTTACATGCTTGACTGGACCAAGCAACGTTACATACATGACTGGACCAAGCAACATTTCATACATGACTGGACCAAGCAACGTTACATATATGACTGGACCAAGCAACATTTCATACATGACTGGACCAAGTAACGTTACATACATGATTGGACCAAGCAACGTTACATACATGACTGGGCCAAGCAACGTTACTTATATGACTGGACCAAGTAACGTTACATACATGACTGGACCAAGTAACGTTACATACATGGCTGGACCAAGTAACGTTACATACATGACTGGACCAAGTAACGTTACATACATGACTGGACCACGCAACGTTATATACATGACTGGACCAAGTAACGTTACATACATGACTGGACCAAGTAACGTTACATACATGGCTGGACCAAGTAACGTTACATACATGACTGGACCAAGTAACGTTACATACATGACTGGACCACGCAACGTTATATACATGACTGGACCAAGTAACGTTACATACATGACTGGACCAAGTAACGTTACGTACATGACTGGACCAAGTAACGTAATATACATACATGACTGGACCACGCAACGTTATATACATGACTGGACCAAGTAACGTTACATACATGACTGGACCAAGTAACGTTACATACATGGCTGGACCAAGTAACGTTACATACATGACTGGACCAAGTAACGTTACATACATGACTGGACCAAGTAACGTTACATTCATGGCTGGACCAAGTAACGTTACACACATGACTGGACCAAGTAACGTTACACACATGACTGGACCAAGTAATGTTACACACATGACTGGACCAAGTAATGTTACATACATGGCTGGACCAAGCAACGTTACATACATGACTGGACCAAGTAACGTTACATACATGACTGGACCAAGTAACGTTACATACAAGACTGGACCAAGTAACGCTACATACATGACTGGACCAAGCAACGTTACACACATGACTGGACCAAGCAACGTTGCATGCATGACTGGACCAAGCAACGTTACATGCATGACTGGACCAAGCAACGTTACATATATGACTGGACCAAGTAACGTTACATACATGACTGGACCAAGTAACGTTACATATATATGACTGGACCAAGCAACGTTACACACATGACTGGACCAAGTAATGTTACATACATGGCTGGACCAAGTAACGTTACATACATGACTGGACCAAGTGAAGTTACATACATACAATTAACGTTAAATACATGACGGGACCAAGTAACGTTACATACATGACTGGACCAAGTAACGTTACACGCTTGACTGGACCAAGCAACGTTACATACATGACTGGACCAAGCAACATTTCATACATGACTGGACCAAGCAACGTTACATATATGACTGGACAAAGCAACATTTCATACATGACTGGACCAAGTAACGTTACATACATGATTGGACCAAGCAACGTTACATACATGACTGGGCCAAGCAACGTTACTTATATGACTGGACCAAGTAACGTTACATACATGACTGGACCAAGTAACGTTACATACATGACTGGACCAAGTAACGTTACATACATGGCTGGACCAAGTAACGTTACATACATGACTGGACCAAGTAACGTTACATACATGACTGGACCACGCAACGTTATATACATGACTGGACCAAGTAACGTTACATACATGACTGGACCAAGTAACGTTACATACATGACTGGACCAAGTAACGTAATATACATACATGACTGGACCACGCAACGTTATATACATGACTGGACCAAGTAACGTTACATACATGACTGGACCAAGTAACGTTACATACATGACTGGACCAAGTAACGTAATATACATACATGACTGGACCAAGTAACGTTACATACATGACTGGACCAAGTGAAGTTACATACATGACTGGACCAATTAACGTTAAATACATGACGGGACCAAGTAACGTTACATACATGACTGGACCAAGTAACGTTACATGCTTGACTGGACCAAGCAACGTTACATACATGACTGGACCAAGCAACATTTCATACATGACTGGACCAAGCAACGTTACATACATGACTGGACCAAGCAACATTTCATACATGACTGGACCAAGTAACGTTATATACATGATTGGACCAAGCAACGTTACATGCATGACTGGGCCAAGCAACGTTACTTATATGACTGGACCAAGCAACATTTGCCGACCCTGCTGCGCACAACGATGACTCTGTTAAAATGGCACCCCTACGACCATCGAGGTCAAGGGTGAAGGGAAGGTGAAGGGTTTGAGCATCACTGAACATTATACCCTGAAAACCAAAGTAGCTGCCAGTTCCAACGTAAACATTATTTCTTACAAGCAAATCTAAGTATCATAACTGCTGAGTTTCATTGTTCTGCCTTTGGCTTTGCCATGACCACTGACGTGTGTACCTACCGCCGATGCATCAGAGCCTCGATACTTCCTTCGCCTGCCAATTCTGTTTGCCACGTTGTAAAAACTAATGATTTGCCCCACTGCAATACCGACTCGGAACTGGCCTTTTTCATGGTAAACAAGAGTGACATTACACACCGCTTAGAGTTGGCGAAGGAGATCATAATTGATGCCTTTCAGTAAATGTGAACTGCAGCTCAAAATCACAGAAGTATGAACTGTCGCAGCCTACAGCCGAATGTACTGGTGCTCAACGTAGCTATTAATTCTCTGTAAATAAATACTTTTTTTATTTATTTGTGTTTGCTTTGATAGGTTATGTATGAAGAGATGGAGCGCTCGGTCGGGCATGTGTGAGGCAATCAGGTGTGAGGCAGCCGAGCCTGCGCGTGGTGGCGTCGAGTCGTTGATAACCACTGTCTATTTTGTGAAAATCAACATTAACTAGCACAAGGCACGCATACATCGTGAAAAAATTAGTGCCAAATTGAGTGTGACGCGTCAGCCATGTTGCGGCAGGCCTACTGGTTCATAGTGCGACAACTCCGACAACACGCCTTACATTTGTCGTAAATTGTGCGTCTTTTCCACATGTTAATCACTAAATAAAAGGAGTTTGCGTGTTGTAGATATGTTCCGAGCAATTTTCACCAAACAAAGGTGTGTCTATATTTTGCACAGATCCGCAAGGAGCAGTTAGGTGACCATGTTAGGTGACCATGTTCATGGTTTGATCAGAAAATGTAATGTCACCAGGCTTATTGTAAATAATTATTCACAATGTTCACAAATAAACCCTCATCAGACCGTGTTATTTTCAATAACAAATTAACATTTATGCTTGACGTAACAACAATACATATTAATATTTTACAACCAATGTGCTGAACTACAGGGAAGCATGAACACTGCGCCGCATATACAAATTCCTGTCTGTATCGCACACCAGGCGACAGCGTCGAGTTGCATGAGCACTAGCAGAGAATGTTTAACCCTACCTATAGTAAACTTTCTGTCACATTATTGTCTTTCGGGGACCCTTCTTTTTCACTTCCATCTCAACATCAGTGAGTACGCCTAGCCAGTATTCCAATATGACGTCAATGCTTCTCTACAGGTCTTTGTTTTGCCAAAACAAGCATAGTTATACAATTAATTCAAACAACGGTTTATATAACTAAAACCCTGTCGTGAGTAAGCGTTTCAACAGCCCATAAAACGATTCGAGCCGCTTGTTGCTTTGTCAGATAATGCCGCTGCCATTTGTGGCACGATCACGTGGCCGGATTCGTACGTCACTGTAATCATGTGATCAAGCATCTGCCGCCGCAGAGCCGATGGTGCACAGTTCCAAGTAATTCTCTTGCCTGGCGAGTAGGCCCTCTATGCGCATGCGCAGTTGTGTGAACGTTGGTCGGTCTTTCGGATTCTCGTACCAACACTGAGATATGACGTCATATCTGGCGGGAGACAATGCATAGATTATTATAATGTTTACATTACATGCCTTTTCTAGAGACAACCAGTGGCCGACTACCGCTTAAAACAAGTTCTACACGTTCTAAACGAATAACACACCCTTGCTGTGCTGGCCTGTCCCCAGGTTTTTGAAAGGAGAGGCTCGAGCGTACACAATCAGCCGGGGATATGGTGATTTCTGGGATGATTTCTGAACATTTTTACAGTTAAACAAAATTCTCTCAAAAAGGGGTTTCGAATACCCGAAATACAAATTACTCATTAAATACGTGTCAGATAAAATTGTAGTTCGTAAATCAATACAACTCGCCTCTTGTAGTTTCTGTTATCTGGGCGAGGGTTCCTGCTTCGCATGTTAATAGGTTTGCATTAGGGTCAGTGCCGGACTAACCAAGGTACAAGTGGTATACTCGTACCAGGCCCCCCACAAAATGTCCCACTCCCAGAAAAAAATTAAATGCCATGGCCGAGCTATCAGGGAAGAAATTTGCTGAAAATGTCTAATAGGAATATTACATTGAACCCTCTAGAGAGATGCGACAGGCTGCTGAGAAACGTACTCTTCAGATCTGGATGACATTCTAGGGAAAGACCTGAACCAGTTCGGTGGAGTAGTTGTTGAAACTCTTACCTAGGTGACACAAATGACTAGTTGCTGAAAGTCTCACATGTGACCTAGAGCACGAAGTCTCACTAGAGGCGGCGATGTAATGTATCACATGTTGATAAAGAGAAATCCAGGGGTGCTTTCCCCAGATATTGCTTGGAGATATTACTTGGTGTACATCTGACTTTGAAGATTAATAGCCGTAGCGGAGACGTCTTTTGTTAAGTGGAAACTGATCAAGGACGAGCACCGATACATAATGAGTCAGAACAGACAGGTTCAGCAAACCATGTTGTATACGGAATGGGACATCATGCTGTTCTGACTAGAACCATTGGCAACTAATTTTGATGGAACGTATTTGGATGTGTTACTCTTAGTTTTCTCAGGAAATATTTCTTATTTACTAGTATGTTAATTTATGCTGTAATTCATGCTTGTCATTGTACGCTATATTTTCTTGTTTTCCATTATAAACTATATTTTCATGTATGTGTGTTGGTACGCTGTCTACAAATTTATGGATGCCTATGCTCAAACTTCACCCCTCATCAACCATCGTATTTCAAGCAGTTAATAAGGTCCCCTCAAAAAGTTTCTACCAGCCATAACAATATTGGTTTTCCTATACTCTTAGACTAGTAGGACGGGTTCGTGTTTTCCTATACTCTTAGACTAGTAGGACGGGTTCGTGTTTTCCTATACTCTTAGACTAGTAGGACGGGTTCGTGTTTTCCTATACTATTAGACTAGTAGGACGGGTTCGTGTTTTCCTATACTCTTAGACTAGTAGGACGGGTTCGTGTTTTCCTATACTCTTAGACTAGTAGGACGGGTTCGTGTTTTCCTATACTCTTAGACTAGTAGGACGGGTTCGTGTTTTCCTATACTCTTAGACTAGTAGGACGGGTTCGTGTTTTCCTATACTCTTAGACTAGTAGGACGGGTTCGTGTTTTCCTATACTCTTAGACTAGTAGGACGGGTTCGTGTTTTCCTATACTCTTAGACTAGTAGGACGGGTTCGTGTTTTCCTATACTCTTAGACTAGTAGGACGGGTTCGTGTTTTCCTATACTCTTAGACTAGTAGGACGGGTTCGTGTTTTCCTATACTCTTAGACTAGTAGGACGGGTTCGTGTTTTCCTATACTCTTAGTCTAGTAGGACGGGTTCGTGTGCGTATATAATTGCGACTTTACTTGTGCAACAAGGCGGGCTGATTACTTACATTTCGTCGGAGCAGTTGCGCGGCTGTTCCATCCTGTAGCCGTTCGAGAGCACCGTGTAGAGGTCGGCCAGGGCGATGTCTGAGTAAGGACACGATCCTGTCAAACAAAGAACAGCACCGACGAAATGAATATCTCACAAATTAGTTATTTTTAATTCATTTCACTTACTACTATGTGAATTACCATACAATGTGTACGTCATTGTACAATTTTCTTTTTAACACAACTATGAAGTTCACGTATTTTCGACGTCTCATTTACTCGTGAAGAGTCAACATCGATAGCACATAAGTCGGCAATCAGATCCCAGGCCGACATAAACAACTACATTATTGACTGGTATGTAGTCAATGTGATTGGCAGAGAAATTAATATAAGTGCGAGCTGGATAAAGGCAGGCAAAGTCAATCGACATACAACTTTTTCTATCTGGCTGTTGCTGTTGTAAGGCGAAGAGCTCGCTTGTCAAAAACGTAAGTATTTTCATGAAACGTGAAACCTTACAGAAACGCCATAAACAGAGCAATAAACACGTATTTCATGTCTGTATGCATTCTTATATATATATATATATATATATATATATATATATATATATATATATTTATATATATATGTATGTATGTATGTATGTATGTATGTATGTATGTATGTATATATATATATATATATATATATATATATATATATATATATATATATATATATATATATATATATATATATATATATATATATATATATATATATATATATATATATATATATATATATCACTAAAGTTACCTTACAATAACCATGTAAAAGTGTGAAATTATTACCTTTTTGTCAGAACGCATGTGCTTAAATTATCAAAATTTTTATATAACCGGATATTGTGTGAGCGAGATTACCAAATGGGATTCTCGTAAGGTCACGATAAGAATTGCCGTCTGCTGGCCATAGAGTTATATCATTAATCATCCCCCTATAAACTACTAACTTACTAACGGGTGTTTTATTTATGTCTGTGCTGCTGGCCCATTCTGGCCTTATTCTACACGAAATCGCATTTGACCATGTGACCCAAAGGTAACATTACGTGCACAGTGTAGCGGCTATTTATGAAATCTTTTCTGTGTGACCGATAAATGTACTCATAAATAATTATTTTAAGCCCTCAATTCTGTTTCTTGGAAAGCCCAAATCCGCGCTTACGATAATCACGGACTGGAACTCCGCCCCAAAGCTCAAGAGTTGGGCGGACGACTCTGCCTAGATAAAGGAGGCCCTCTGGATCAGAAAGACAACACGCATGAATCGTAACAAGGAAGGCACCGGCTCAGCCACCTGTCGGGCAGCCTGCTCGCTAAACCATCTAGTTAGCAGAAGAAGAACTAAATCCCTCAATTCAACTCCTGAAGAAGACAACCGAAAGTTGTCGTAACGTCGAAAGTAAGTCATCTTCGTAGTTGCGTTTAGAAAAAAATTGTGCAATCATTCAGTTCCCAACTTGATGTACGTTTTTACGAGTATGTGCATCGTGTTTTCGGTGTGTTCACCCCTGTCCGGGTGTATATTATTTGTATCGCGGACAGACCAACCCACCGAATGCAAACACGTGATAGAAATGGCACCCGTACCCATGGTGACGATCTCCCATAGCAGGACGCCGTAGGACCACACGTCGCTGTAGGTAGTGTGCACGTATCCCCGCAGCGTCTCCAAGGCGAGCCACTTCAGCGGGAGTTTGCCGCTGCTCCGTTTCTGATAGCCACCCTCGCTGCCCATCACTCGGGCGAGACCGAAGTCACACACCTTGACGACCTTGCCGTGACCGATGAGAACGTTCCGCGCGGCCAGGTCTCGGTGCACGCACTCATGCGCTGACAGGTACTCCTGCGTGGCCAACCAGGTTACGATTGGACAAAGTGAGCAGACGAAAACTAAATGGAATGTACACGTTTGATTTGGTTTTCATTGGTTAATTGATACGAAGCTAGTTTGGAGTTTCGCATAATTAGAATGTCGTAATTACCTCTCGGGAAATTGACAGACCAATAAATTAACAGATGAAAAACGTTACATTTCACCGAAAGGTGAAGATTTATTGTTCTGTCTTGTAATGCCGTAAAGCGATCTCTTTATATGTCGTAAAACTGTTATTCTTTGACTAATCGTATATTTTATATGTTAAGAGATGAAAGATCACGACAGTAACACGCTTTATATAGATATTATTTTTAGCCAACCCAGATGTTAAGAATATTAATGCATTGTAAACGCAACAGTGTCACATGTCCAGTAAACAGTGTCGCATGTGCAGTAAAACAGAGTCTCATGTCCAGTAAAACAGTGTCGCATGTCCAGTTAAACAATGAAAACATTCGTTGTACAATCCCTTTAACAACAAAATTAACAAAGTAAAATTTGCCGTTAGTGTTTGGTATCGACTTGCAGATGGACATTCTTAGAATAATTTCATGGCTCTTACGAATTTTTGACCGATTTTATTATTATATAAATTATTAGCATTATTCACAAAACAATATGAATCAAATAGTGATCACGTGCCTCTCAATTTACTGAGTAATGATTGCAACGCTCACCATTGCTAGCGCCACCTGGCGAGCAAATGAAAGCATATCACTCGAGGTGACGACCCACTGCTCCGTGTCGCCAAAGTCATTCACCATGGCGTACGTGACGCTATACACGTCGTCGTTCTGTTTCTGTAGTTCGCCTTCCAGCTTGCATTTCCTGCGATTAAAATGTCGAAAGAGAACAATTCAGACCCAGGTCAGTTGTTGTCTGAATATCGAGTCTCACATCTAGGGAATTAAGTAACATATGATATTCACATATTATTAGACGGTTTCAGCCATACGTTTTTCGCTCTACGTATTGTTAGTTCCGTAACTTATAAGTACTCATAAATTATAAATACTACGTAAGCTAAATGTGCCGGACACGTTCTTCATAAGTTTCGTTTTGTTTAATATAGAGCATACCGTGGAATGTCGTTAATTCTGACACATTCGTCCCCAGTGTATGTGTGTCCGCATTAAATTAACGAGTTTTCCGGATAAACGAATGATATAATTAATGGGTTAAATTATCGTTTGGAAATTCCTTTCGCGTGAAATGATGTCCAGATACCGAGGTTTCCGGATTATCGGCTCCCGGATTAATGAGGTTCGACTGTATAAATTTGGTTATAAAAAAGATGGGGGGAGGTAGAACGCATCTAACGAGAGTGCTTTTAGAGTTCAGCGCAACCAACATACGATGCTACAAATAGAAGTTGGCATAACCCCGTAGATCGGCAATAGAGGTATGACGACGTACTGTAGAAACCTCTCCAGGTTGCCGAATGGCATGAACTCCATGATGAGGGCGATGGGGCGGTACAGCGTGCAGGCTCCGACCAGCGACACGATGTTGGGGTGAGAGCCTACCTTCTTCATGAGCGCGATCTCACACAACAGGTCGTCCTTGCAGGAGACCGGCATCTCCTCTGTAACGACACTTAGGCGTTAATATCTCTGACATATATCTTACAGGGGCGAATATCTTGCCAGGACGAACCGGGTATGACAATCTTGTTAGGTATGGTTAAATATTCTACGTCATGCTCGCTCATTGGAATGTTTTGTTGTTGTTAGTTGTCATCGTAATCACAATTGTCGTCACAATCGTCATTGGCGCCATTGACGTCGTTGTCACCCATGCGATCATCATCATCATCATTATCATCATCATCATCATCATCATCATCATCATCATCATCATCATCATCATCATCATCAAAGTTTGTGTGTGTTAGTGCGTGAGTATGTGCGTGCGTGCGTGCTTGGTCAGCCTGATTGATTGCCTTAGCCGGCGTTGACGAACCTTTCATGACCTTGATGGCGACTTTCGTGTCCCTGTAGAACCCGGTGTAGACTTTCCCGAAGGCTCCGTGTCCCAACTCCGATCCCAGCTGGATCTCCCGGGGATCGAGTTCCCACTCGTCTCCCACCAGGAGCAGCTGCTGTTCCACGCCACTGAACTCGTCCGACCCTAAAGGGCAGGTTAGAACAGGGCATCAGTTATCTTCATATCCAGTATATTCATTGTCACAACACTTTCTATATTACATATAATCTGGTTAAGCGAATTGTGGATATACATTTGATTTGAAAGAAATCAGAAAATTAGCCGTACATTCCGCTACAAACAAATGGCTGATATAATGTGCAACTTTATACGGTGATTGTCTTGTCTTTGGACACAGTTAAACATATTACAATTAACCTGGCAGACCTGTTCATTCCAACACCTTCGCTGGAAAATTATCAACCACGTAGTTTACGACGTGCAAGAGCTATTCTTTCACATCTGTCAACCCATTTACCCGTGTATAATGATGTGTGAACTGAGGCAAGGCGGAATGAACTAAATTGCTCTGAATTGATAAATTTCCAATTGATGGTTCGACGCTATACACAATGTTAACATTGTATTGTAATAACCGTGACAGTTGACAACATAATTTAATAATGAGTCAAGTATTACTTCCTGGTTGTGACACTCACGTTCCGGCACAGAATTGTAGATGTTGTTCTTCGCAACCATCACTTTGTGTGTGATGATGTTCGCTTGTAAGTGGCGCCACTTGCGACAAATCAGTAGGCTGATGCACGTCACCATGGCGACGCCGAGAATACTGCACACGATGATCAGAAGTAGTGGAACGGCATTACCACCGTGGTCCCGTGACGTCACTGTGGGGCGGCAACTTGGATTGTTACTTCGGACAACCGAATCAGCCAACCCGATAACTAATTTTCACGTTAAGGATTGAAGACTAACAAAGGCGTGAACATTTGGGAAACCTGCTTTTCACCCATACTATTTAATGCAATAGCACGCACACACACGCATACACGCACACACACACAAACGCGCGCACACACACACACACACACACACACACACACACACACACACACACACACACACACACACACACACACACACACACACACACACACACACACACACACACACACACACACACACACACACACACACACACAATCACGCACGCACGCACGCGCGCGCACACATGCACACACGCACACACTACAGATGGAGTCCCGTACCTGCCGGTTGACCAGAGGACAGGTGGCAGAGTGGGATGTCCTTGCCCGCAGACTTCACCAACAGAGCTGTTTTGACCCTCAGCATCTCAGACCGCAACGTCACAGAATCCGAACCCATTTCTGCCGTTACCTAAAAACAAAGGCGATGTTGTAGGACCACTGACATCTCTTGTAGTGTGTGAAGATGATTATTAGTTCTACATAAAACAGTAATTATGCACATAAATATAGTAGTTGTAAGTTAAATAAAAAATTATTATTAACTTAAATTAATAACAGGCCAACCATTATAAGTATTATACTTCTCTGCCATTTTTCAACAAATTGCTATCAATGATGTCTTGTATAAATTATGATAATGTTTTTATGTATTTTATTGAAATTCATTCATTCATTCATACAAAATTATGATCGTCTTTATAAAACGTAGTCCGACAATCTTTGTGCAACATATGCTATTAGAGTAAAATCGTTGAATTATTTTTGCACAAATGTTATTCGTAATGACATAAGAAATTTGCCATTTAATGGAGGGAACTTTTAAAACAAAAATGTTTCTATCCTGCAACGTTGAGCAGCAGTAATGGTGATATTTCGCCGCTGCTACTACAAACAAACTGCAATATATGGCAAATGACTTCAATGGCTCCGACTTTGACAGACTAACGCCCACACGGCCGCGATGATAGAGACAGACTGAGAATATAAAACACCAGGTGGCAGCACACATGGTGGCATGGCGCCATATCTACCGAAAGAACGTTATCGGTTAATGCGGCGAACATCCGCTGGGGGTTTGCTGTTACAATTTGCATCGCGTTACTTAGCCGCGTATGCATGTTTAAATTATTTCTGTGATATAAGTCACCACATAAATATAATTATTTGGTAAAGCTCGGCATTATGAAAGCAGAGGACTTAGTAGTGATGGCGGCATACATGATATCGGCTAGAACAGCGGGAGCAAGCAGGCCTATGTTTAACTACCCAAGGGACGCTTAGCACTTAACAAAGTTTTGTTATTACGGAATACGGCTGGCGTTTGTCTAATGGCATGCAAATTAGTAACATATCGTCAGTTAAAAAACAACAGTTCAATATTCTTCTTTGTACGGCGAACTCCTTTTGAGCAACCGCGGCAAACTGGCGGACGTCGATGTGACTACGGATTCATTTGTTGCCAGATTCACACGACTCAGGGTTGTAATCTTCCTAATTAATTGCCAATGACACAGGTAAAGGGAGATATAACTGAAACGTATTTTTTACGATATGCACAAAAAGATATTTAATTTTTATATGCTCAAAAATACGCATTTATTAAGAGAGATTTAGTGGGAGTGGGAGGAGAATGGAGAACGAGGGCGAGGGATAGGAGGGAGTGGAGAACGAGGGCGAGGGATAGGGGGGAGTGGAGAACGAGGGCGAGGGATTGGGGGAGTGGAGAACGAGGGCGAGGGATAGGGGGAGTGGAGACGATTAGTGGAGATGGCAGTAAAACGGGACTAGTTATGCAGAAGAAGGGGAAACATAAATCGACGACCAGTATCGGTGCCAGCCTCACCCCGGACTACAGGGAAAGGGAGGAGAGCAACAACAACTATTCCTTGTATTTGTTTGTGTATCACACAAAGACGAAGGTCTTCTTCGTACAGTAGTCATTGTAAGTTTAGAGAGCACAGTGGCAGAATACTGTTACAGTATACTATAATTTTATATGGGAATGGTTTGCCGTTTTTGTTTTGACGTAACTGAAGCTCCCCGCCATATCCGGAAGTCCCTGCTCTCCCAGGGAGTCATCGTGGAGACAAATATAATACACCAAATGTAAGTAAGTAAGATAATAAATGTAAGATAAAATGTAAGACAAAATGTCAACTAACGGTTATTTCGTAGATGGTGTTGACACTGAGCTGCAGCGTGACGTTCGTGTTTGAAGTCTTCTTCGTGTCGACCGAGACGACATTGTTGGTGGTGTCGCCATCTGACGTCATTCCCAAGTAAGTCACGCGGTAGCCTATCGGCGACTGGCCATTGGCCAACTGAGGCGCTGACCACTGCAAACGCATGCGTAAACTTCCCCTGCTGCTCAGTTCCGGGTCGATGCACGTGATGTTTGCCGACCACGGTGGACCTGAACGACAAGAGGAACTGCGCACTTTAGTAAACGTGTTAATTTCGGATGTACCACTCAATAATACAGTCGCAGGACTGAACATTGTTTAAGCATAATAGCAAACCTGCTGCTGCTGCTGCTGCTGCTGCTGCTGCTGCTGCTGCTGCTGCTGCTGCTGCTGCTGCTGCTGCTGCTGCTGCTGCTGCTGCTGCTGCTGCTGCTGCTGCTGCTGCTGCTGCTGCTGCTGCTGCTGCTGCTGCTGCTGCTGCTGCTGCTGCTGCTGCTGCTGCTGCTGCTGCTGCTGCTGCTGCTGCTGCTGCTGCTGCTGCTGCTGCTGCTGCTGCTGCTGCTGCTGCTGCTGCTGCTGCTGCTGCTGCTGCTGCTGCTGCTCACGAATACAAGTTTTCTGTAATGAGCATCCGGTCCCCCATATTTTGTGGGGGAATCGAATGCGCGTTACACACGGCTACTTCTACATGTTCAATTAGATATGTTAATAAAGAAAAATAATGTAACTAACAATATTACGAGGAGTATTTCTAGTGATAAAAGTCAAAATCCAAATTTTAGGCATGTTTCGCTCAAAACCGTGTATTGACAACAAATTCTGTATAGATATGTTAAAATCTGTATTGTTTAAAAAGACTCTTTATTGGTGAACGAGCTGCCACTTTTAAAAGACTGGCCTCAATTTGGCGAGGCGACTTGTCAGCCACCTGTCGACGTAACCTAGTAGCTCGTAGGTCTAATGGTATCCGCCGGTGGCGTCATCAGTCATGTTTTGAAATATATCGAGGTGCCAAGCCAAATTACTTCCACTTGGTGACGCCAGAAACCGGTCTATCTATGTCGTAAGTGTCGTGTTTGTCGTGTGTATTATATGTGTTTTGTCTATGTTGTGTAATTGACAACACCCATCTCAATATAATTTTCAGAGTTTTCCTTCTCACGAGTCCACGACAGGTTAGGGCCTACACATTTTAGTCAGGGCGGTTAGCAAAATAATAGTTATTTGGCGGACAAAAGCACCCAATAGTTCACGTGGCTTCTTGGAATCATATTTGTTGACTGAAGAAGAAGGGAAGCCACGCAAGATAAATATTTTCACGGAAAAACCTGGGGGTCATATTGTTTTGGGCTCAACATCGCCGAAATTTGAGCGCTTCTAGGGTGGTCTGAAAATATATTTTATTGCCTTTCTAAAATCAGTAGGCATGACCCAAAGAAGCCACATACAAAAGTTGGTACTTTTGTCCGCCAACTAACTATAATCGACAAAAAAGCGACCTAACCTTGCCGCCCTGACTATTTACCCCCTGTGCGTGATCGGGTGGCACAGACACCACGTAGAAGTTTCTAGTTTCTCATCAGAAAAGACATAGGCAGATTAGGGTGAGCGAAATTGCCCAAGTTTCGAAACGACAGCGTATGGACTCGAACGCCTGTCACCGCCGGACTACCGTGTCCCACACTGTCACTCACGACGCTACTGTTGAGGAGAACACAATAATGGGCTTACGTGTTATGTATTCTCCATACATTCCAACACAAAAATGCACTTGAAAACAGGATACGTCCAAACGGCTCCCCATATACCACAACCTTCATTTCGTGCATCAAATCTGGTGTTTTCATTATTATTATGTGCGCGATTGTTCAACATGAAACAAAGCTGCACGCGCATGCGTTCCCCATTAAATGCGTTTTTATCTAAGCATTTCTTGAGACATTTGCATCAGTTCCTGGTCCCCCCCAAATCGTTCAGTATTCCAAATAGAGACTATCCGAAATAGCGTGTTTTTAGTAGTGAGGTGGCGAATATGTCTTAATGCAAGGTATTCTTGTTTCCCACAGTTGTGTTGTGTTGTGTTGTGTTGTGTTGTGTTGTGTTGTGTTGTGTTGTGTTGTGTTGTGTTGTGTTGTGTTGTGTTGTGTTGTGTTGTGTTGTGTTGTGTTGTTAACTGGTCGATTTGATGGTGTTAAGGTCATCTAGTTGGAGGAGAATTTCCTGAAAAAGTAAGA
The DNA here is from genome assembly GCA_963662155.1 of Lamellibrachia columna. Taxonomy (NCBI): domain Eukaryota; kingdom Metazoa; phylum Annelida; class Polychaeta; order Sabellida; family Siboglinidae; genus Lamellibrachia; species Lamellibrachia columna. Next base: position 44,835,971 of record OY759262.1, on the reverse strand, counting down.
GTAATTTTCATGTCAAGGATATCATTGTTTGTTTCGATTCTGACAAACAGAACTGTTGTTAAGATGCCGTCTTTGTAGGTGTACATCACAAATCAAATCTGTAATCATTTCGCCATTCCGTTGCTTCGTAATGGTTGATTAGTCTTGTGGAGTTCCCCTCACCCAACTCCGTCGCGTACAAAGTATGCCAATAAATCGTCTTTTATGAGTTCACCAACAAAGTCAACAGTTCAGTGCCACATAGCGACGGGCGCATTAGTGATTAGCAACCTGCATTCTTGATGCGACTGTGCAACTTCAAACAACGTCATGGCGACTGTTTTTGACATTTCCGAGTTAAACGACCTCATAACTTATTTCTAGATGAGTTAACTGCGATCTTTAAATCATAGATGTGTGGCCTTTTTTGTGGCCTTGCCAGCCTACATTTGTGGCCTTGCCAGCCTACATTTGTGACCTTGCCAGCCTACATTTGTGGCCTTGCCAGCCTATATTTGTGGCCTTGTCAGCCTACATTTGTGGCCTTGCCAGCCTATATTTGTGACCTTACCAGCCATCATTTATGGCCTTGCCAGCCTATATTTGTGGCCTTGCCAGCCTACATTTGTGGCCTTGCCAGCCTATACTTGTGGCCTTGCCAGCCTACATTTGTGGCCTTGCCAGATTACATTTGTGGCCTTGCCAGCCTATATTTGTGGCCTCGCCAACTTACATTTGTGGCCTTGCCAGCCTACATTTGCAATCTTGGAATTCAAAAAACGTCGTCACAACTGCGTTGGAAATGTCCGACTTAATCAATGTGACCGTTTGTATACTCGCGCATAGTCTATCGACACCCAATTTTGATTTTGCTAATTACCAATTTAGCGCTAAAGAGAAATATGACTTCTGAACTGAGAACAAATATAGACAGGAACAAGTCTTGAAGTTAGCATTATTTAGCCATCTGCATTCTTAAGCAACTGTGCAAACTCGAAAAACGTCATCGCGATGACGTCGGAAATGTCCGACTTAAACGTTGTCTTATTTTACGTATTTCTACATGTGTTGACCACGACATCACATGTACAGTTCTGGCCAGAAGCCACCAGATGAATGAATATGATGACATGTTTCCTTTGGTTATCGGGCTGTAACGAGAACATCGCCTTGCAATGGTTGCACGTTGCCTTTACGACCGATCACGATTTTGCCACGTGTTAAACGTCTACGTCAATTTAGCAACACCAAAAAAAAGACGCAGAAAAGAAGAGCACTACGCACTAACAAAAATCAGCATTGATCGTTTAAGGTGTAGCTATAAACGAAACGAGCACCAACAGGAACCGGAATAGCTCACCGAACGACACGTTAACACAATGTAAATATGGAAAGAGCAGGAAAACGCTTTCAGGATGCCGTGTATATAGCGGTGGCTGAAGTTAACGATTTCGTGAATAGAAAACATAATGTGATAGGGAATTTGCTTGACAAAATCGATACCGGCATGGCGGACAAACAACTGCATGAGAATAAAACCCGTTGTTTATGGCGGACTGAGAGAAACCCGTCAATCGCAGGAAGCCGAAGATGGAAACCGCGTGTTCGAGTAAAGGCGTGTTTACACAAGTCGGTGCATTTTATGGTTGAAAAGGTTGTCGCGATGATGTGATTATTTTGCGCGATTGGACAATCGAATCTTTGTAGTTCCGTTACATTACTGCGTACGAATCACACGACTGTTGCGATACATCGCCTCGTGAGACCACCTCTCTAAGTCTCTTCCGGATCCAAGACATCGATAACTCGTGCCCCGTGTATACGAATAAACTGATGATTTATGGTAATATATTATACTGATATAATTGTGTCCATATTACAGGAAACAAGCGTAATATGCGTATTATAAAACACAATACACTATTGAAAAAAAATATATATTGCAAATATAATACCATAGTGAAACGGGAATAGTGACGAAGAAGAAGAGGGGAAAATCTACGACTGGTGTCGGTGTCAGCCTTTCCCCAGACTACAGGGATAAAGAGGAGGGATAAAGAGGAGGGATAAAGAGGAGGGCAGGAACAACACGAAAATCCAAAAAAAAAGTATTATTTTACCAACAAAACAACAACAACATCTACCCAGCTCTTCCGGTTGAATCCGTAAGATCCCAAACGAACCCGCATGATTATCTGTTATGCTTTGAATAGCCGCGCATGCTCAAAAGGAGCTCGCCGTACAAACTGTGATA
>OY759262.1:44793738-44826238 GCA_963662155.1 Lamellibrachia columna | reverse complement strand
ACGTGGAGAAATCATGAACCGTGATATTCGCGCAATTAATAAATATAATGCCGATATTACAACGGAAATGCAATAAACGATACGTCGCCGAATCAGACGCTTCCTATAAAACTACCTGCACAGCTAAAAATAGAAGAATGGAAACATATTCACGAATAGCAAATACAGCAGAATGTTATCAATAGCACAGCACTCGACAACGAAACAATATATGACAGATGACAGTATTTCTTATGGGATAGACCCGAAATACGACCCCGAATGGTCGTGATGGACCAGAATGCATCACGTGCACACGGTGGGGCTAGGATGCCGTTGGGATCGCGGTGGGTATGTTCCTGTGCTGTATTGGTATCAGGCGCTTTCACCGTGGAGCCACTAACACGTTGACACTGCATCGAAATGGACGCAGTGTCAGAAACGTTCCGTAGCAATTTAGTCAGATCGACCATACACAGTGCCCTTAAAGGTCAATGGAAATGGTGTTAACAAAAATCTAATTTTTTTATTTAAAAATCGTTTTTGGTGCATACAAACCACAACGTCTGATCGTTTTTATCGCAAATCATGGTGTATAGTATGTATTGGTACTATATACCATATATAACAATAATAATAATTATTATTATCATGTATTGGTATATAGCACATACTATATGTATCCCGACATTCACTTATGAAAAAGGCGCGTGCGCCGTGCGATTTTATTAGGCACTGTGCAATTTTCAGAAACTATACAGTCTGTCGACGCGTCCATGTGGCAGTCATTCGAAACCGTCTGCTCGTGAACGGTCCATAGGAGACGCGTTGTTTCTAATACAAGACGCGGACACCCCGGCTAGAAACAGCCTAGTTTTGGACGACCTTTCACAACTACTGCACACGAAGCCGATATAATTAGATTACTAACCATGTATAGCACTGACCACTGCGAGGACTCTCCAATCTCCTCATTGATGCTATAGACAAGATACAGGTGTGTTTTCTGACTCGTCATTTCGTCGTCGTCGCTGTCACCTGGTCGTCGAGGTGGATGCCACTCAGCCCGCAGAGACCCGAGATCGCTGCCGTGTGTTAGGTTTGGTTGACTTGAGAAACTCCACGTTTCGCCGGCAGTCGTTGAAACGCGATCTGTGAAACGAATGCCACAGTTCAGTCCAGGCGCAACGTCTTAATTATCTAAGGCGTAAATAATAAATGCGTTGTACAACTCGTTTAAATCAAGTAACTGGCGACGTCGCTGAAAATCGACCATCGGGATAATTGAAGATGGATGGGCAGCGCAGCTGTGCAATGTCCGCGTTTATGTCCAATGCATACGTCACGTGGCGACTTTCATGAACCGCAACATGAACCGCCACATGAACCGCCACGGGGGGATGTGTTTGGGGTTAGTTACCTGCGATTCCATTTCGTCTTTGCCCTTTGCATGCATTTGAGAAACTGTACTGTATTCGTTTCGTGCGAAGACCGCAGAAATGGCAGTGCGTGCGTGCGTGCGTGCGTACGTGCGTGCGTGCGTGCGTGCGTGTGTGAGTGTGTGTATATGTGTGTGCTTACGTATGCATACTGAGGGAACGTGCTCGATTTGTCACCCGATTTAAGCAAGTTTTTAAAGTCCTTAATTAATGCTAGTGCGTGCGTGCGTGAGTACGCGTGCATTTACCTGTTGAAAAGTGGCAGGCCTCTACGCACCCGGACACCTGCAAAATAAATAAAATCGCGCAATGTCATTAACAAGACAATTCCGACAACGATGTCGTTAAACTGAATACGCGCACACTTATTAAGGCAGTGACCTGAAATGTTCCTTGGGTTGCGACTTCTCCTTTCCTGTGATGCTAATCGACTACTTATGCAAGCACAAATGCGTACGTGTCCACCTCAAAAGTGTATTTAGTACAGTTTCTTTCAAAGCAGCTGTATTACGACTGGACATTTTGTCCAGGAAAATAAAGCAATAAAATATGCAGCCTTCCAACCAAAACCGCAGACGTTATCATCACTTTTCCAATGATACCGTATGCATAAATGCAGGCTGCACGGCGTCTTGCTGCATACAATTCAGCCACAATGCTTGCGTTATTGCCCTCGTGCGAATGCCTTTTTTGGTGGCATATGTAGATATCACTTGATTTAGTGAGGCATTTAGTTGGTTTAATATAAAGAGTGCATGCGTTCTTTTGTTAAAACCGTCGAAAGAATTGACTTGCAAAAGTGTAAATAGCTTATTGCTATAGTATACTTATTGCTATAGTATACTTATTGCTATAGTATACTGAGCCAGACTCCTTTGCCCCTTTTGCCGAATTTTAACCGGATCCGGTCAAAAATAATTTCATCGTTTGTTTGATGGTTCCGCCGAAACTACATAATAGAATTGTACAGATGAGCTAGCACGGGTAGACAGATAGGTTCGATTTTCACGAAATGAGTCTGAAACGAGGCGAGCGAAAACATCAAATTGATTAAAGACCTTTAAAATTAAACAGCCTTCATCAATTCTTATTAAAGCAATCTAGAGTGTTGTTGGGTGAATATGCCCTGTTGTTTGGTACCATTGGCTGTGTTTCTGATCTGAACCATTTACGTCAAAACTTCCTCCTCAATTGATTTAGCGCATCAGGTTCGTTGATGTTCAAATGTCGACGAACTTACGCAGAGGTGAGCGGCGGTAGGTCTACACAGATGGCGCCACTGTCCATCCGTCTGCAGCAGTTCGCACAACTCCCAGCACTGAAACAATGAGCGAAACCGTTACAACGAGCGGTGGCGCTTCGTGAAACTGAACTGTAATTACGAAGTAAACATTTACGTTATGCCCGTAAAACTGGGGGGTGTCTGTAGTGGATTTGGTCGACGTAAACGTTTTCGATGTGGACATCTGTCATGCTGCATTGACATACTAATCTCAATGTTTTTACTGAGTAAATATGACGTTTTTACGACGTATGTGTCCACCGCTTGGCTAAGCCGGCCGGTGTCACGATGAAATAATAATCCCTGAAAGTGCTATGAACGTGGATAAATGGCGGACGTGTTGAGAAATGCGGACATCTAGTGAGGTTAGCCGCGTAAAATGCGGCGCAAAGAATCATCGTTCTGTAAGTACCAGCACACAAGTTACTCCGACACGACTCCAGGGACGGTCGAAATTATGAGATCGTGAATATTTATGTCGATAGAATTCACTATATAGACCTCCCAGTGTGCAGCGTAATGTCCCGACGTGAACGATACGCTTAGACATTAATCAACACGTTTGACGTTTTCGAAAATGTTGTCATATAATCATATATGAACGTGTCGTATCTAACCTCATTATCGCCGTTACGGGCCGACTGTCACGAGATCGCTCCCCTGAGGCCTAGCGCTGGATCAGCGATCACGTGCTTCATGTTGCATATTAAATTCGAATCCACACACAGTTTGCGTTCCGTGGTGGAACGAGTAAGAATGAAGCGCCAACAAATCTTCTCCAGTCAGCACGGTCCTGGGCGAGTCAGTTTTAATTCTTCGTCCACACTTCTTATTCAGGTGCCCAGTGATCTACCTATTCTCCGTTTTCCAGGTGGTGTCACTGATGTGGTTCGTGGTGCTACTGGTTTGAGATGTAAACTGGCGTCCTTCTATGCGGCTATTCGTTGTCCGATGTATGACTCTAATGAGACGACGATGAAAGCTCTGTTCTATAGTCTACAGAGCTGACAACAGGCGGCGCTGCTCATGTCATCAACAGATTTGCTGGCATTGGATTGTACGTAATCCGTGCCAAGCAGTTACACGAATATCTACTTTATCCAACAGCGTAAACGTAATTGTATTTCACATATGGGGTATTTGATCATAATTTTAGTTATCGTTCCTATATGCCTGGTTTTTCATCCGGGACAGGAGAGTTTCTGTTGGACACACACACGTTTCGTAAATACTTTTTCTAAATCAGACAATTTCTTGACACTTTATGTTCGTGTAGCAGTGTCCTTTGACGCGCACTTGTTCCCGCAGGCAGGAAACAATATTAAACAAATTTCTCCCACACAAAAGAGCAACATTCGGAAGCAGCGAGTTACGACCAGCGCTCGTCCAGCGCTTCGAGCATACAAGGCAGGTGCGGACCGGAGGAAATCGTCACTCATAAAGATCAACAATAATCAGTTGTGAAACATTCATCAAGCGACGTGTGGTTGTGTCAGTCGAATGGCAATCGCCGCTGGAGCTTTGTCATCATCATTGACGCATTGACTTGGCCCGATAACGATGGATTCGTACATCAGCCACTATGTAAATACTAAGTCTACGCTCTGTCAGACACCTTAATTGCTCTCGACCGTCGTAAATCTTTACGATACTGTTCAACGCTTTAATAATGTCCGCTGATCGACCATACCGTCGTTATCGTCCGGGCAATATCTGTCCAAGTGCAGCGAGATGCACGTTACACATGACTTACGACTCAGGCCTGGAACCCGGTGTCCGTGGCCGTGGTCCGGGCGATTCTAACGACTTCCATATACCTGTCAACGGGTTGGGGAATGCGAAGAAAATAGAACGGCTTGACGAAAATGTATCGATTTATGAACCTGTCGCCGCTGTAGTTTTTTTTGCCATTTGACCGCAGGAGACACGTGACCTCGAGCTACGTGCAATACTACGTCTTCTTCAGCTGTGTTCCTCCACTCCTGGGCAAGAGTTTGCCTAATGAACGCCACGTTATAGGTTTTGTGCTTCATTAATTACTTATCCTCTTTGTGCCCACGTGTGGCATATGAGGCTCGCACAGGTTCTAGCAAGTTCCCTCTGTCTTGGGCCCTCCTTGTCGCTGTGCCCCATGTCAGCCTAGCAGCCTTCAGTTCCCTCTGTCTTGGGCCCTCCTTGTCGCTGTGCCCCATGTCAGCCATGCAGCCTTCAGTTCCCTCTGTCTTGGGCCCTCCTTGTCGCTGTGCCCCATGTCAGCCAAGCAGCCTTCAGTTCCCTCTGTCTTGGGCCCTCCTTGTCGCTGTGCCCCATGTCAGCCAAGCAGCCTTCAGTTCCCTCTGTTTTGGGCCCTCCTTGTCGCTGTGCCCATGTCAGCCAAGCAGCCTTCAGTTCCATCTGTCTTGGGCCCTCCTTGTCGCTGTGCCCCATGTCAGCCAAGCAGCCTTCAGTTCCCTCTGTCTTGGGCCCTCCTTGTCACTGTGCCCCATGTCAGCCAAGCAACCTTCAGTTCCCTCTGTCTTGGGCCCTCCTTGTCGCTGTGCCCCATGTCAGCCTAGCAGCCTTTATTTCTTCCTCCACGGTTGGTCTTCATGTTGACTTTGTTCTGTCCCTTTGTTCTTCCCGTTGTTTTCGTTGGTAGGTCATTGTTCATTCTGAAACCACGTCGGAACCAGGTCCATCTTCTCCTTTTCAGGATGATGCAAAAAGTTATCATGATTCTCCCTTGTTTCATGTTCTCACATCATCGCCCTTGTCCTTTTTGTTGTTTCGTCTTGTCATCTGAAATGTTGTCTTTCTGGTCTCCTGTTTTCATGTGTTGTTAACTGGACCCGTCGTTCATCTTCAGCCCACCCAGTTTCCCTTCAATTATCTATCTCGTTAAACTATGGAGTAATTTACCTTTGTGTGCTCTCAAATCCACATTTCCCTCTCACATTCCCAACGGGATTGTTCGCATTCGTCTTGAATTTGTTTATAATTTTTCATTCACAAAATACCGAATTTGTTTCGTTTATCAAGTTGACAAGAGAAACATTACTCTCTACACATATAGACGAATACACGAATAGACACCTTAATTGCTCTCGACCGTCGTAATTCTTTACGATACTGTTCAACGCTTTAATAATGTCCGCTGATCGACCATACCGTCGTTATCGTCCGGGCAATATCTGTCCAAGTGCAGCGAGATGCACGTTACACATGACTTACGACTCGGGCCTGGAACCCGGTGTCGTTCACCGTAGTCGGGGCGAATCTAACGACTTCCATATACCTGTCAACGGGTTGGGGAATGCGAGGAAAATTGAACGGCTTGACGAAAATGTATCGATTAATGAACCTGTCGCCGTTGTAGGTAGATTTGTTTGCTATTTGACCGCAGGAGACACTAACCGCGACTACGTGCAATACTACGTCTTCTTCAGCTGTGTACCTCCACTGCTGGGCAAGAGTTTGTCCAATGAACGCCACGTTATAGGTCTTGTGCTTCATTAATTAATTATCCTCTTTGTGCCCATGTGTGGCATATGAGGCTCGCACAGGTTCTAGCCAGTTCCCTCTGTCTTGGGTCCTCCTTGTCGCTGTGCCCCATGTCAGCCAAGCAGCCTTCAGTTCCCTCTGTATTGGGCCCTCCTTGTCGCTGTGCCCCATGTCAGCCAAGCAGCCTTCAGTTCCCTCTGTTTTGTGCCCTCCTTGTCGCTGTGCCCATGTCAGCTAAGCAGCCTTCAGTTCCCTCTGTCTTGGGCTCTCCTTGTCGCTGTGCCCCATGTCAGCCAAGCAGCCTTCAGTTCCCTCTGTCTTGGGCCCTCCTTGTCGCTGTGCCCCATGTCAGCCAAGCAACCTTCAGTTCTTCCTCCACGGTTCGTCTTCATGTTGAATTCGGTCTGTCCCTTTGTTCTAACCTTCTGGAATCCAAGTCAACGATGTTTTCGTTGGTAGGTCATTGTTCATTCTGAAACCACGTCGGAGCCACGTCCATCTTCTCCTTTTCAGGATGATGCAAAATGTTCTCTTGATTCTCCCTTGTTTCATGTTCCCACATCATCGCGCTTGTCCTTTTTTTCGTCTTGTCACCTGATATGCTGTGTTTTTAACCGGGCCCGTCGTTCATCTTCAGCCCACCCAGTCTCCCTTCAATCTATCTCGTTATACTATGGAGTAATTTACCTTTGTGTGCTCTCAAATCCACATTTCCCTCTCACATTCCCAACGGGATTGTTCGCATGCGTCTTGAATTTGTTTATAATTTTTCATTGACAAGATACCGAATTTGTTTCGTTTATCAAGTTGACAAGTTTGTGGCTGGACGGGTCGATATGATTGTTCGAAGGCGACAAAAGAGACAATACTCTCTACACATATACGGAATGCGTGCTTTATTTCTTGCAACCGGAGAATGGGGGGGGGAATACGAATATACATCGTCCTTGTAAACACAGGTATGCACTGTAGTGCTTGAATAGCTCACCTGACTGCAGTTCTCCTGCGAGTGACAGGCATCGTCAGTCGGGGGCCACGTCAAAAACTAAAACAGAAGAGAACTGAGATTGATATCACACGCACGCACATGCACACGCACGGTAAATTTGTCTCTGTCTCTGTCTCTATCTCTGTCTCTGTCTCTGTCTCTGTCTCTGTCTCTGTCTCTGTCTCTGTCTCTGTCTCTGTCTCTCTCTCTCTCTCTCTCTCTCTCTCTCTCTCCCTCTCTTTCTCTTTCTCTCTCCCTCTCTGTTTAATATATATATATATATATATATATATATATATATATATATATATATATATATATATATATATATATATATATATTTATATATGTCAGTCTCTGTCTCTGTTTCTCTCTCTCTCTCTCTCTTTCTCTGTGTTTCTCTGTCTCTCTCCCTGTCTCTCTGTGCCTGTCTCTGTCTCTGTCTCTCTGTTTCTCTCTGTTTCTCTCTGTCTCTCTGTCTCTCTGTCTCTCTCTCTCTCTCTCTCTCTCTCTCTCTTTCTCTCTCTCTCTTTCTCTCTCTCTCTCTCTCTCTCTCTCTCTATATATATATATATATCTAGATATATATATATATATATATCTATATATCTATATATCTATCTATATATCTCCCCCTCTCCCCCTCTCTCTCTCCCTCTCTCTCCCCTCTATCTTGCCTCTCCCCCTCTATCTCTAGTCACTCAACGGCCTTTCCCAGTTGGAACACGATCATCTGTATGTCACGTGACGACACACGCGGCTGGAGCGTGATATTGACACTTTATTGATCATGTCATACCTGGCACGAATGCGGTTTTTTTAATCAGATCGTACACAGTCCAAGATAGCCAGTTACTTTACCGAGAAACGCAGATACAAACAGCGAGGTTACAAAAACACACCAATATATCTTATAACTAAAATAACAAATCATCGCACACCGCCAACTGTCTCGCCCATGCGTACAAATGTAGTGTTGCATACAGAGATAGTGTGGCGTACAGAGATAGTGTACAGGCAATATTCAGCATACGCATAAATTGTGTCAAAACCAGAATTATTAAAACCCGGTTCAACCGGTGCGTTGTGTAGCAAGATAAATCACCCATGCCAGGTGCGCACAAGATATGCCGCCATGTATTGCATTTCGCCACGATGTCTGTGACCTGGTGACGGGTTCTAACAGAGAGAGAAAGCCAAATTTGGCTAAGGCGACTAATACATGCTTCTTTTGAATTAAACTAAACTAACCATTTCTTTTCTGACCACAGTTGAAATACTACTTAGTATTCAACATGAATGCAACTTTACGATACTTTACAACGAATGTTCTGTCTGGACGTTTAGTTCAATATTTCCCAGCATGTTGTGAGGGAACGAAGACATGAACTGCCGCGTAAGCCCCCCCCCCCCCTCCGCCCCCCCCCCATTCACCCTACATGCATGCTACTAATTGACATGATATATTCAGGCTGGATATTTCCTATTATTCCTCTATGTGTCTAGCCACATTTCCCCGTAGTGCGTATTCATATATGTATAGTTGTTGTTATTGCTCTGCTCTTTGTCCCTGGAGTCCGAGGTGAGGCTCTTTGTCCCTGGAGTCCGAGGTGAGGCTCTTTGTCCCTGGAATCCGAGGTGAGGCTCTTTGTCCCTGGAGTCCGAGGTGAGGCTCTTTGTCCCTGGAGTCCGAGGTGAGGCTCTTTGTCCCTGGAGTCCGAGGTGAGGCGCTTTGTCCCTGGAGTCCGAGGTGAGGCTCTTTGTCCCTGGAGTCCGAGGTGAGGCTCTTTGTCCCTGGAGTCCGAGGTGAGGCTCTTTGTCCCTGGAGTCCGAGGTGAGGCTCTTTGTCCCTGGAGTCCGAGCTGAGGCTCTTTGTTCCTGGAGTCCGAGGTGAGGCTCTTTGTCCCTGGAGTCCGAGGTGAGGCTCTTTGTCCCTGGAGTCCGAGGTGAGGCTCTTTGTCCCTGGAGTCCGAGGTGAGGCTCTTTGTCCCTGGAGTCCGAGCTGAGGCTCTTTGTTCCTGGAGTCCGAGGTGAGGCTCTTTGTCCCTGGAGTCCGAGGTGAGGCTCTTTGTCCCTGGAGTACGAGGTGAGGCTCTTTGTCCCTGGAATCCGAGGTGAGGCTCTTTGTCCCTGGAGTCCGAGGTGAGGCTCTTTGTCCCTGGAGTCCGAGGTGAGGCTCTTTGTCCCTGGAGTCCGAGGTGAGGCTCTTTGTCCCTGGAATCCGAGGTGAGGCTCTTTGTCCCTGGAGTCCGAGGTGAGGCTCTTTGTCCCTGGAGTCCGAGGTGAGGCGCTTTGTTCCTGGAGTACGAGGTGAGGCTCTTTGTCCCTGGAGTCCGAGGTGAGGCTCTTTGTCCCTGGAGTCCGAGGTGAGGCTCTTTGTCCCTGGAGTCCGAGGTGAGGCTCTTTGTCCCTGGAGTCCGAGCTGAGGCTCTTTGTTCCTGGAGTCCGAGGTGAGGCTCTTTGTCCCTGGAGTCCGAGGTGAGGCTCTTTGTCCCTGGAGTACGAGGTGAGGCTCTTTGTCCCTGGAGTCCGAGGTGAGGCTCTTTGTCCCTGGAGTCCGAGGTGAGGCTCTTTGTCCCTGGAGTCCGAGCTGAGGCTCTTTGTTCCTGGAGTCCGAGGTGAGGCTCTTTGTCCCTGGAGTCCGAGGTGAGGCTCTTTGTCCCTGGAGTACGAGGTGAGGCTCTTTGTCCCTGGAGTCCGAGGTGAGGCTCTTTGTCCCTGGAGTCCGAGGTGAGGCTCTTTGTCCCTGGAGTCCGAGGTGAGGCTGGCATGGAAACAGATCCTCAATTTTTACTTTCCTTCTCCCGTCTCCACTCCCAAACCCGCCAAATCTCTCTTCACACAGTCCTCCCGTCTTAGTCGCGGTCTTCCTCTGTATTGGCCCATTGCACGATACACAACAGCAACGATCAGTTGGTTAAGCTTCGTTGAATTGTAGCCTCTCAGTTAGACTGTCCATATGCGCTGTTGCGTTTGCGGCTTGCCTTATGACCTTCTCAGAAAACTATAACATTTCGGAAACATGGCCTCCGAGAGTGTCTACTAATGACCAGAAATGAGCAATTGTCAGCAATACGCGCTAAGTCGTCTAGCGTGCTCATGCAGAGGCGTCCGCAAGCTTGTTTCCAGAGGGTAGCAAACCATTCTGCGGTATGATTTCGGCCAGAAATTTTTACACTTACCAAAATGTCTACTTTCAATAAACAATAATGATAACAATTGTATATAATTAATTAAGACATATACTAGATGATTTACTTAACACAAATAGTAAACAGTCTACTCGACGTAATTTTACAAACATCCAGATCCGGGGGGGGGGGCATGTGCCAACGCTGTACCAACCTCTATATCAGACAGAACTAAAAGTATCATCTACTTAAATTTCTGAAATGGCCCGATCAAGTGATAAAGTGAAGAAGAGAAGAAATGAAGAAGTGAAGAAGTGAAGAAGTGAAGAAGTGAAGAAGTGAAGAAGTGAAGAAGTGAAGAAGTGAAGAAGTGAAGAAGTGAAGAAGTGAAGAAGTGAAGAAGTGAAGAAGTGAAGAAGTGAAGAAGTGAAGAAGTGAAGAAGTGAAGAAGATCATGATAGAGTTAACTGTCAAAATATAATATAATACAATGCCACCTTGTTATCAACAAACGTACATGTAAACGTATAATGTTTATAGAGAATAATGCAGTACACTGTAAATGTCTTAACATTTTGGACTTCGAACTGTATTGATGCCAGGTGATAATTTCAAAAACCTGTCCACTTCCGGGACACGCCTCCTGGTGTAATGATCCACCCACCCACCCCCCGGCCGCTGAGTATTTTAGCGTTTCTTACCAGAGATGACGCATTAGCAAAACGTGTCTCTCTAGAGACCCAGTGACGTCATTGACAATGTTGATGGTGCGGTGGTGTAATGGGTTGAGCGTCGAACTCTCAATCGACAGATCCCGGGTTTGAATTCTCTTTCTGTCGCTTCGAACAGCGTGGACAGTTTCGTTAACTTCACGTTGCTTCAAACGATCAATATTCGTGTAGTGATTGCAGCGTGGCTGAATGTTTCCCAGAGAAGCCGAGGTGGTGTTGGAATGTAAGGTCTGCCGGGGGGTGATAAAGCGCTTTTGATGATACAGCGCTATATAAACGTATCTTTACCTTTCGTCCGCATTGACGCCACAAGTATTATCCACTCGAGACAAGCCGAAACGGCGAAACATTAATTATCAAGTTCACAATAAACGCAGTCTGCGCTAACATTTTATTATGGCCCATACTCTGAGAACCAGCGAAGCCATCAGGTTCGCCTCCCCCCCATCCGCCCACATCATTTAACTACTTCCGACGACACTAGTCACCTAGCAAACCGCCCGTTCAGACGTGTTTGAGTTCTGCATCATTTAGTCGCTTAGTGGTGTTTGCCAAGAACTTGACGATATTTGTTTCTGATCTAAACGTGGAATGAATGAATGTAATTTATGACTAAGCTGCTCCATCGTTGGCTAAATGTCAGGTTTGTTTGGCAAATATAACGTCGTTGCGAAAGAGAGGGGGAGGTGGGGAGGTCATTAGGAGGGTTGAGATTCTGATAACATCCGTGATGTGGCACCGCACCACAAGGGACACGCGGACAAGGGACACAGGATTACCGGGCACTCGAGCATATAGTCATACATTAAGTGCACGACATAGCACGACTCCAAGATTCTCCAGCAAGAACTGATGTCCTGAAAGGGGCACGTGTTTGTTTGCGTATCGTATACACCAACATAAAAAATGTACAGATAATATCGTTTTTCAACACACATTTGCGATATTCCACATAGAAATCCACAACCATGTTCCCTCGCTACTCATTAAGGCATTGATCGTGATCTATCCCCGATAAGATGGCCCAGAATCAATCAATACTCGGGCCAACGCCCAGGTCCACGGACGCCTGTTATGGTCATCATGTCTTCTACTAGAGCATTAACGATTCTCCGGGACGCATTCCGCGATGTACGAATAATCGTAAATCAGAAAACTACAATTTAACGTCGGTTCACGAGTGTCTATCTCTGTATACCTCGTGTTTCCGCACACTGATGAATTGTCTTCGGGTTAGTGTTGGTAATCCTACGTAGCATCAACAGTTGTGATAACATAGCAGGAACGCGGGGCATAGGAAAGCCAGATGGCAACTGATTGTTTCGTCATCTGGTTGTCTTGTGTATGGGTCGTGATGCTCTTAAGTGTTAAATATTTTAAAACTATTTATAAACATGTTAAAGAAGAGGGACATTTTAGAAGAGAGGTGTAAACTATTGGATGAGTGAGTGAGTGAGTGAGTGAGTGGGTGGGTGATTGAGTGAGTGAGTGAGTGAGTGAGTGAGTGGGTGAGTGGGTGGGTGGGTGGGTGGGTGGGTGAGTGGGTGGGTGGAAGGGTGAGGGAGTGAGTGAATGAGTGAGTGAGTGAGTGAGTGAGTGAGTGAGTGGGTGGGTGAGTGAGTGGGTGGGTGGGTGAGTGGGTGGGTGGAAGGGTGAGGGAGTGAGTGAGTGAGTGAGTGAGTGGGTGAGTGAGTGGGTGGGTGGGTGGGTGAGTGAGTGAGTGGGTGAGTGGGTGGGTGGAAGGGTGAGTGAATGAGTGAGTGAGTGAGTGAGTGGGTGAGTGAGTGGGTGGGTGGGTGAGTGGGTGGGTGGAAGGGTGAGGGAGTGAGTGAATGAGTGAGTGAGTGAGTGAGTGAGTAAGTGAATGAGTAAGTGAATGAGTGAGTGAGTGAGTGAGTGAGTGAGTGAGTGAGTGAGTGAGTGAGTGGGAGATGGAGAGAGACTGGTAACAGCTTACACGAACAAAATTCATTGACTGCACTTTAAACGAATTTACTCAAACTCAACGAACATAATATTTGTGTTCAGTAAATTGCCAATAAATTTATATTGCGCAACATAAGAAAATCCAATTAAGCTGCAGTGCTCTGTATCATAAATACAATTGCTGCTATTAAAATTAGTGATGCCAATAAACGCGATTCGAGAAAACAGATCGTCATAAATTCAAAAGTCACCTGCGCCGCTAAAGCCAGAAATGAAATGTTTTTGTTTGTCGTTTTTCTTTCATAAAAGTTTATATTACTCGCTGTTAAGTGTTGTCGGCTCGTGTTTGATAAAAAGAGACGTATCACAAATACAGCTGCAGTACTTAAAATAAATAAATCCAATAAAGGATACTGGAGAACGAGTTACTAATCCGGGGAGTTACACCCAGGAAATTGAAGATGCAGTCGTTCATCGAACTAAAACAAATGTTATTTGAAATGACAGCATTAATTGGTAAGCGGTAAGTCTATATCTGACAATAGGGCTTTCTCTGTTGTTTCCGTCGACAGCTGAATATACCCTTGTTTTTTTAACCACTTAGCGCCCCACAACCAACTGTTGACGAATTGGAATTTATAATGCTTTATTAATTTTGCCTAAGCATTTATGTTGCTGCGGCTCTGAGCTCTGGTTCCAGGGGATATTTATAGGCTCCTTAGAAACTGCAACGTCAACCTTAAATCAGGATCGGTTCGACAGTTGTCCTGAACATCCTCAGTTTGGTGAGTCTGCGGGTTGGCGCTCTCCAAACATTGTCAAGGGCGTGAACTGCCGCCCACGCCCAGTTATACACGAATATAGCATTGCAATTAAAATAGGGGTATTTTCCAACAACAGAAGATGCCGTTCATCCCGAGAATAATTGGTTTTGGTCGCAAAACATCCACAAAACCAAGTGTTACGTTCTTTTCTGAAGATGTAGGGTTCTGGAATTATATCGACCTCAAGGTCACGGGCTAACGAAGCAACCCCACCCACGTAACGCTGTAACCCCATCAACATCATGCCGTAACCCCACCCACCTAATGCCGTAACCCCACCCATATAACGCCGTAACCTCACCCAGCTGACGCCATAACCTCACCCACCTAACGCTGTAACCCCACCAACATAACACCGTAACCCCACCAACATAACACCGTAACCCCACCCACGTAACGCCGTAACCCCACCTATATAACACCGTAACCCCACCAACATAACATCGTAACCCCACCCACGTAACGCCGTAACCCCACCTATATAACGCCGTAAGCCCACACACATAACGCCGTAGCCTCACACACATAACGCCTTAACCCACCCACATAACGTCATTACCCGACCCACATAACGCCTTAACCCACCCACATAACGTCATTACCCGACCCACATAACGCCGTCACCCACCCACATAACGCTGTAACCTCACCCACCTAACGGAAGCTGTCGGCTGACATACAAGTCGTAATCACCCGACGCTATATCACACTTGACGTAGAACAACATAAAGCTTAATATCCGTTTCGAGCCACCAGACTTGGTGGCAAGTCAACAGTTTGTACGACATCTACAAGGAATGACCTGAACAAGGAATATATAGAATACAGAGCCACAGTTTGTACGACATCTACAAGGAATGACCTGAACAAGGAATATATAGAATACAGAGCCACAGTCTGTACGACATCTACAAGGAATGACCTGAACAAGGAATATATATACTATATATTATAGAGCCACATAAACGTGTTTAATAAGAACGTAGCAACCCATTTGGTAAAACGAATTGCTCCAATCTTACCCTGATTAACACACTGACAAGACCAGAACGTCTGGATGAACTTTAAGCCATGTATTTTACAACATATGAACTATCATTACATGGCGGTGAATGCGTTATAGTTACACATATTGACAAGACCAGAACGTCTGGATGAACTTTAAGCCATGTATTTTACAACATACGAACTATCATTACATGGCGGTGAATGCGTTATAGTTACACATAAAAGTTGGTGTCACGAGCAAGGGGTATTTTTTCTAATAACACTAACGACGCAGCGACCTTTGTATTAATTGTACAATTATTTGTGCAGTTAATAAAACCGACACAAGAATGGGCCGGGCTCGTCGTCAGGAGAGTTCCTGGACAAACTACGTCACGAACGAACAATTTTTAGTCAAGACGGATAAACCGACGAGCGATTTGCGTCAACGCCGCGGAGTTATGCCACAAGATTGGACGTCGAATAACATTCCGATTAGAGACGAACGGACTTTTACGCGCTGAATCATTCACCCAAATACCAACAGATTGCGTCCTATTTAAGATTCCAAACGGTTTCGTGGAAGGCCCATCATATCACTTATGTAGCCCATCTTAAGGTCGGTTTACACGAGCATTGTGTGGTCCAGTTGGTCGGGCGACACCTTGTCGTATGACAATGCGCAGCTAAATTATCTTTGCGTTTAGACAAGCGACAGTGCGACCTAGATATTGACTCCCGTCACTCCAGATTTGAGCTTTGATGAAAGGTCACGACTGGTTCAAAATCAGCGCCCACTGTCGGTCAAAGTCCACCTGCACAATCTTAGCCACGAACTGGCCTCGGTCCCGCGAGGGTGTTTACACGACAGATTCTCGAACAGCAGTACCGCGCGATGTCAGCCAACTAAGTGGGCAATTAATCGCTCGTGTAAACCGATCTTTAGTTTTACATTTGCATAAAAGTGATTCGTCCTCGTGTGTCTTCAGTTGCAATATCTCTTCTGTAGCTTCAGAAAGCGTACGTCTCAACGACAGGTGGCACGTTCAGATTTATGCAGGGGCACATCCGTCACGTCCATACTATTTCACAATGAATTTGCATTGCTGTTATGTGTGATGTATTTGAATGCTCGTGAAGTTAATCGACGACCTCTTTCGTCTTGTCAGAAATACAAATTGATAGACTTATACTCGAATGGGCAATTGTGACAATCCTATAATATTCGTGTATGCAAATGCTGAATCATCCCATGCAACAATTGAAAGATTCTGCATTCGCTACGCTCGTATGTCAAGTCTAAAATAATGACAACCGAATTGCAGATGGTATCGCGCCAGACTAAAAACTTCGACCTTAAACATACTGCGCACGGACTCTTACGAAACCGGGTTTTCTAAAGAAGATGCGAAACGTTAAATGTGTGTTGCTTCCGGCGGTCACTTCGCGCATTGCTTTAGTATCGCCGCGCACTGTCCGACAGTGCCTCGGTAATAGCGGGTAACCCGATAGGTCATCAAGATAGCAGGTAATCTCGTCTACGGCGGCCTAACTCGGTGGCACTGCATTCACGGCACTGAAGCCACCGCACCATCTGCTCCTCGCTGATTTTACCGGGTCTCCTGGTAATGATATTGATTGAACAGAACAGCAAAGGTCGCTGGAATCTTTGAACGCTGCATATCAAGGCTGTTATTTCAATTGCTCCCCGGAATCAATCACCCGCCACCCGGTGTAAAGATCGTACGTCGCCCGCGCTACAGGATCACGATATTGCCGTTCGGCACGGCGACATTCCAGTGCGAATGCCCGAGAGTACGCAGTATTTCTTACGAGAATCGCGTGCATTCTTCGATGCTGACGACCGGAACGGATGTTTGGGGTAGCGATGTTAACGAGGGTGTCTGATTAAACGCACCGTAAGATGTGACTTTAATCACACAACTATCTGATATAGCTATCAGTGAGGTCATGATTGTCATAGCATGTTTTATTTGTGTAAATAAGATATTTCGGTCGCTGGATTGGTGTCACTTTACCCAGCAAGCTGCGGTCGCAACTCTAGCACATCGTGAAAGGAGGCGGGCATGATATAACTAATAATATTAACAATAACAACGACATCAACAACAAAAGCAATCATACTAATAATAACAATAACAATAACAATAATAATAATAATAATAATAATAATAATAATAATAATAATAATAATAATAATAATAATAATAATAATACTATTGCTATGCTTATTATGACTATTATGATTATCATTATGACAATATGATTTCGTGATCGCCAAATCTGTTGCTAAATTCCAATAACTGTTCTGAACGCTCAGAGCTCGGTCGCTCGCAAAAATATAAATGTAAATAAAAAAAAACTTTCTTTCACCCAGTTACAAATTTTACCCTGGGAGTAATTAGGTACTGCTTTGTAGCGTTTGTAACGCGCCCTGACGTTTCCCTCGTTACGCATGGAAGTGTGTTGTGAAGTGCAGGCGAAGTGACGTGCCCTCGGCACACGTCAGGACCATGTTGACAATGTGGCGATCATCTTTCAGGCTCTCACAGTTCGAATGAATTTCGAGAAGTTTTTCAAGTTTGATTCCAAAGGCACATTTACAGCCCTTAGCTACGCACGCACGCACGCACGCACGCACGCACGCACGCACGCACGCACGCACGCACGCACGCACGCACGCATGCACGCACGCGCGCATATTAAATACCACTTGTAGACTTTACCACCAAAAACGTAATTAATTTTGAAAAATGTTTTTGTGTACATATATATTATTAATACATGTTATGACGAATATCATCGTTGTCAACAAATGCACATTGTTACTCAATAGAAGGAAACTAACATTAATCCCTACACCTACATGTCACGTAGGGGCACTAGACCAGTCTGGCTGCTCGCAAAGGGCACATCCCGTCGCAGTTAATTAAAACTTACTTGAATTTTTCAACACCGTGTGTTCGCCGGTAGAACAGCTGTTATTGTCACAGAACAGCTGTTATTGTCACAAGGGACAAAACTGAAAAAGCTCACACAGGCGAACAGCTGTGAAGTCGTCATAATTGCTTGATCTCACCGCCTTCCATCCAGACACTATTATTTATCGTGATCTCACCGCCTTCCATCCAGACACTATTATTTACCGTGATCTCACCGCCTTCCATCCAGACACTATTATTTATCGTGATCTCACCGCCTTCCATCCAGACACTATTATTTATCGTGATCTCACCGCCTTCCATCCAGACACTATTATTTATCGTGATCTCACCGCCTTCCATCCAGACACTATTATTTATCGTGATCTCACCGCCTTCCATCCAGACACTATTATTTATCTTGATCCGTCTTTATGCTCAGATGTGCCAACTTTCCTGCTATTGGAAGGAGACCTCCTTCGTTTCTGCAAACATTGTCACACCTCCTGCCTCTCCTCCCTTTTCAATCAATCCCCTTCTTTTTGAAACAATTCCACAAAAATGTGGCTACATAATGCATTTTAATATATCCCGTCCCACACCCTCTTTCCTTTATCTCATCACCAGCAGGAGAACCCCCTTCCTCCTGATTCCCTAACGTGGCCCCTTTGTATACCTCTGTATACATCTGTATACCTCTGTATACCTCTGTAAACCTCTGTATACCTCTGTATACCTCTGCATACCTCTGTATACCTCTGTATACCTTTGCATACCTCTCTATACCTCTGTATACCTCTGTATACCTCTGTATACCTCTATATACCTCTGCATACTTCTGCATACCTCTGCATACCTCTGTATACCTCTGTATACCTCTGCATACCTCTGTATACCTCTGTATATCTCTGCATACCTCTGTATACCTCTGTATACCTCTGTATACATCTGTATTCCTCTGTATACCTCTACATACCTTTGTATACCTTTGTATACCTCTGTATACCTCTGTATACCTCTGTATACCTCTGCATATCACAACTGTGTTTTGCCGAAATGCAACAGCAGCAGTCGTGAGGTATGTGAAACCTCCGGCAAGTCTGCCTTCCCGTCTACGTAGAGAGGAAGTCTGCCTTCCCGTCTACGTAGAGGGGAAGTCTGCCTTCCCGTCTACGTAGAGGGGAAGTCTGCCTTCCCGTCTACGTAGAGGGGAAGTCTGCCTTCCCGTCTACGTAGAGGGGAAGTCTGCCTTCCCGTCTACGTAGAGGGGAAGTCTGCCTTCCCGTCTACGTAGAGGGGAAGTCTGCCTTCCCGTCTACGTAGAGGGGAAGTCTGCCTTCCCGTCTACGTAGAGAGGAAGTCTGCCTTCCCGTCTACGTAGAGGGGAAGTCTGCCTTCCCGTCTACGTAGAGGGGAAGTCTGCCTTCCCGTCTACGTAGAGGGGAAGTCTGCCTTCCCGTCTACGTAGAGGGGAAGTCTGCCTTCCCGTCTACGTAGAGGGGAAGTCTGCCTTCCCGTCTACGTAGACGACCATTCGTGACAGTATCGCGTATTTTATGTCACAAACACGAATGATGTTTCTACTTAGGAAAACAGGACTGGATCCAATTAATAACAATTATCGCATGAGAATGTGGATTTCCATTGCCATCGTGTCAGTCTGCACACATAGCAGGGCATTCTACTGAAACTGCCCTTGTTAAGGTTCAATCGGACATCCTTCTTAATATGGACCAACATAAAGTGACACAACTGGTTATGATAGTTTGCTGATAGCTGCATTTGATACCGTGGACCATGAACGTTTGTTCAACACCATGTTCTTCCCGAATATCAGACGCCGCCCAAGATCGGTTTTCCTTTTACCTGCAATCAAGATCGCAACGTGTTATCATCAATGGCGTCCGACCAGTTGGAGCTCGACCAAGCAGCACCGCAAGGATCGTGTCCGGGTCCCATTGAATTCACAGAGCACACTAGCACCTTCTCCAGTGTCATCCCCGAGCACAGCAAACAACGGCTGATGATCATCAAATGCATTGTGGCTTCTACCCGGATTCTATGAATAGTGAACGGTACACAATCGGTACACAGCAACAGTTAGCGCAACGCTATATATATATATATATATATATATATATATATATATATATATATATATATATATATATATATATATATATATATATATATATATATATATATATATATATATATATATATATATATATATATATATATATATATATATATATATATATATATATATATTCATTCTTTTTAATTGTTTTATCATATCATACTCTATTTATTCGTGTTATCGGTTTTTTATTTGTTTATAGCACCATATGATATAATTGTCTAGATTTTATATTTTATCCTATCATAATAATTGTCTACGTAATATTTTTTACACACCATATGATATAATTGTCAACATTTGGGTTTGCAAAGGCATCTCGATAATGAAGCGTTTGGTTCTGGCAGAAGGTCCGCATGAAGCGAACCACAGCAATGGCCCAGCATGTAAAGGGAGTTGCTGGGAGTTGTTCGAAAATGTTGAAGCACGAAATGGCTCTGCGAATCGAATGAACTAACCGGTGATACATATCGCACAAGTGCATGGCTTAAAGGGGATGTTTTTTTTATGTAACATGACACTCTATAATTGACACTAGGGACATAGTTAGTACATTACCGTAGAAGAAAACGTCACGTGGTATCCACATAATGACCTTAGTGGGTAAAAATGCGGAGGGTGAAGAAAACGACAATCACCTTTATTAACACAGGGTTAACGATGTCTGCGTTTCACATCAAAATGCACGAACATATGCTTTGCTTCCGTTACAACACTCCCACGTGACTGCACATGCTCTCCGTTTACTTGCCTTGCAGTCCATTAAGAATCGTAGATCAATGTTTCCACAAACTAATCATCCTTTTCGTTGCTCTTTCATTTTAATGCAACGTCAGGTGGCCTTTTCGCCAGCGCCTTGCAGCCTAATTAGAAGCGTTGAAGGCCAAATGTGACCTGTGGATGCCTGGATGAGGTGTTTCGTCACAGCCCCTGTCACGTGCGTGCTAGAAGTACAAGAGAAGAAGCCGCCAATTTGCCGGGCGATCTATAATTAATATTCTGCTAGACATCGCGGACATTTCGTAGGACTTTTTTCTGCGTGTCCGTTATAACACGTTATAACGCAATTATCTGTTGTTGAAGTCAGTTGATCTACGAAGATGGTCCAAATCGCACCCACGAACTATCAAAGACTTTGCACACGTTGAAAAGCCATTAGCGACTTCAAACCTTTGTTTGAAGTCGCTCTCTGTTTTAAGAGGTGTCCAGAGGGGACATCGTGCCCTATAGAGGAAGAAGTTATAAAGAAACAAATTAGATTAGTTGATTACTCTGAACGTCAGCGCCCACTCAGAAAAAAATCAATTAAAATGGCGGTCACCACGGACGAACGAAACAGGTAACCATATTGGTGTTTGCCATGAGCCGATGTAAGATCGTACGGAAACAAATGACTGCATCTGGTCTTCACACTAAACATACAGACACAACTGCAGTGTCACGAAGTGTGTGTTTACCAAAGGGACATACGTACACTGCATTCGTATGTATCAACGTTTTGCCCTGTAACATCTACATTGAATCAGTGTGAAGAAGCTACACTGGACCGTCGATCCAATTTACCAGACGCCCAAGGTCTAATGTAAGGCATATTATGTGCAACTTACATCTTTCACGTGAATCACGCTCCATGTTTTGAAATTAAATTACATGGTTGCTGACTTGACCAACGTGCTGAAAATGAGATTATTGACTATACAGGCTTAAGTTAAAAGGTTTACTTAAAAAATATGCAACCGCATGCATTAGTCAATAACTATGCACTATGCTAACAACATGGGCAATGCAGTTCCGCTGTCGGTGAAAGTGGTTCGATTGCAGAGGTTCGGCAACGTGCGACAGATACCAAAAGATACTCCTGCACAGAGAGTCCTACAATTCGGCGTAGGGTGCTAACCAACACAGGAAAGGACGCCACTGCACAAACCTATCAAGTTTACCGCAGAGTGACCTCAAAGAAGTGAGACCGATTGCAGATGTAGGATACATTCTTACAGCCGCAGAATACAATTGAAGAGAGACGCTTCGTTTTTAGTTTCGGATGGTTTACATTCCAGACCGCAACATACCTAAATGCATGCTAAACGGGATCAAGACTCATATATGTGTCAAGGATATAACAAAGATCCCCAAATGGGAAACTGTTCATCGTGTAACTTATGACATATGGAATTAATAAACAGCTATATTAAATGTATTGTTTACTCAACTGGTCGTATGGACTACGTTTTATTACCTAGAGTTACGCCAGGTTGTAAATAACAAATGCAATTAAAGTACATTTTCTTCAAGGAATCGATCGTTATTTAAATTGTTACACAAATATGATCAGATGTATAGTAATTTAGTACTGTGAAACACAACATATTTTGAAATATAAGCCCTTATTTGGCAAAGAGTCACCTTTCCTTTGAACCGTAAGGTCCCAAAGGAATCCTTAAGAGTATCTACTCCGTTGGTTTTCCGCGCGTGCTGAAAAAGAGCTGACCGAGAAAACCGGAATACAACATTGGGCCCTGTATTGATTGGATTTCGCAAGACTAGCGCAGATGACTGCGCACAGCTAAAACATTCGCGAGACTCTTTCGTCAGACGTGTTTTGAACTGACGATATGTTATTGGCAAGCCATTTGACAAACGCGGGCCGTATCCCGTAACACAGACAAAACCTTGTTTAAAACCCACGAAGCCGTAAGGAATGCCATATACGCCCGTAAGCCAATGAAATTAAAAAAATTCCGTATGACGAACTGTAAAAATGGGCACCTTGCAGTAGGGAATGACTAATGTGTACAACGAATTGTTCAGACATGCCAAGTTGAAATGCTAAAAATACGTTCATGTTAACACATCACACCATTTTGTCTTCTAGTTCTTTGCGAGGTCTTCATCGTGAATTCGACTGCCTGGCGAGTTGAAGTTATATCAAATGGATCCTACTTAAACGTGTTGTTACAGTGCACTACCACTATGCAACGTAAGTTCAACTCAATAATGCACAATGGTATCGTCGGAACAGGCTATCAAGAATTGCCAGCAATAACTAATCAGTCTTATTGAAGTGACATTTCAGACATTTCACGTTGCTCTACTGTCACGGAAACATACATCTAGACAACAAAAATAGCATGATATCGGAGCTTAAATTAGTAAAAAGAATATAACACTACCAAGCCTGAATTTCACTTTCACTGAATGACAAGGACCTTGCAGACGTGGATCGTTTCACCTATGCCAGGGTACTTTGGTAGTGTAATGTCCAACGATGCATACTGTTCTATTGGCATCAATAATAGGCTTGGAAAGGTATGGGGAACATTACAAAACTCATACAAATAATTGGAGATCAAAGGACATAATAATATATATATATATATATATATATATATATATATATATATATATATATATATATATATATATATATATATATATATATATATATATATATATATATATAATACAATACAAATAAGATAATAAAAAATTATAAACAGCAATGTTATACCCGTGCTTCTGTGTTGCTCTGAAACATGGAAAACAAACAAACAAACATATTGAATTGAAACTGTCAAGGTTCCAGAACAAATGCTTGCGCACACTTCTAAACATCAATGGAATGAATGCATCACCAACGAAGTAGTCCTTAAAAGAGCAAACGTAGAGCCAATCAAGTCAACAATATTGAAAAGAAGGTGGAGATATTTGGGCCATGTCCTTAGAATGCTGCTAACAAAAACACCAAAGCAGACGCGGCACTAGAAACCACACGAAAGAGGAACAGAGGACGTCCAAAAGAAACGTATCAACGAATCATCGCAAGTTAGGCACACACAGAACACAAAGACCCAGGACCTAGAAAGACTGAAGATAGAAATGGATGGCGTCTATTGTTCTCTGTCTTGAGTGTCTGACAGTGCAGAGAGGGAGCAAGAGTAAGCAAGGCCTGGATATTAGAGTTCCTGTTATCATATCCAAATATTATTACTTGTAGACGCTGTCGCCTATCCTATCAAGAGAAAGAAAAGGTCACAGTCCACCACCAACAAGTCCGCCCTCACAGACCACTCAACCACCAAGAACCATCTAATAGACTGGGAAGGAGTGAAAGTGGTAGATAGGGAGTCACCACAGAAGGAGAAGACACGATGAAAAGACTGTATGGATACGGAAGTCACCACAGAAGGAGAAGACACGATGAAAAGACTATATGGATACGGAAGTCACCACAGAAGGAGAAGACACGATGAAAAGACTGTATGGATACGGAAGTCACCACAGAAGGAGAAGACACGATGAAAAGACTGTATGGATACGGAAGTCACCACAGAAGGAGAAGACACGATGAAGAGACTGTATGGATACGGAAGTCACCACAGAAGGAGAAGACACGATGAAAAGACTGTATGGATACGGAAGTCACCACAGAAGGAGAAGACACGATGAAAAGACTGTATGGATACGGAAGTCACCACAGAAGGAGAAGACACGATGAAGAGACTGTATGGATACGGAAGTCACCACAGAAGGAGAAGACACGATGAAAAGACTGTATGGATACGGAAGTCACCACAGAAGGAGAAGACACGATGAAAAGACTGTATGGATATGGAGTCACCACAGAAGGAGAAGACACGATGAAAAGACTGTATGGATATGGAAGTCACCATAGAAGGAGAAGACACGATGAAAAGACTGTATGGATACGGAAGTCACCACAGAAGGAGAAGACACGATGAAAAGACTGTATGGATATGGAAGTCACCACAGAAGGAGAAGACACGATGAAGAGACTGTATGGATATGGAAGTCACCACAGAAGGAGAAGACACGATGAAGCGACTGTATGGATATGGAGTCACCACAGAAGGAGAAGACATGATGAAAAGACTGTATGGATATGGAGTCACCACAGAAGGAGAAGACACGATGAAAAGACTGTATGGATACGGAAGTCACCACAGAAGGAGAAGACACGATGAAAAGACTGTATGGATATGGAGTCACCACAGAAGGAGAAGACACGATGAAAAGACTGTATGGATATGGAAGTCACCACAGAAGGAGAAGACACGATGAAAAGACTGTATGGATACGGAAGTCACCACAGAAGGAGAAGACACGATGAAGCGACTGTATGGATATGGAGTCACCACAGAAGGAGAAGACACGATGAAAAGACTGTATGGATACGGAAGTCACCACAGAAGGAGAAGACACGATGAAAAGACTGTATGGATATGGAGTCACCACAGAAGGAGAAGACACGATGAAAAGACTGTATGGATATGGAAGTCACCACAGAAGGAGAAGACACGATGAAAAGACTGTATGGATACGGAAGTCACCACAGAAGGAGAAGACACGATAAAGCGACTGTATGGATATGGAGTCACCACAGACAGAAGGAGAAGACACGATGAAAAGACTGTATGGATACGGAAGTCACCACAGAAGGAGAAGACACGATGAAGAGACTGTATGGATACGGAAGTCACCACAGAAGGAGAAGACACGATGAAAAGACTGTATGGATATGGAAGTCAGAGGCAGAGAACAACCGAGACGAGAGAAACTACTAACTTCCATTCCATCCTACCAGGACGTCATTCGTACCTAGGAAATCATATTGATAAGATAGGCGAAAGTATCTACAGGTAATAATGTTTGGATACGATAATAAGAACTGTGGTATTATAAAAAAAATATCCTGAATGTTCAACAATCTAGTAAAAGAATGTTTTTTCTCTCGGGCTAAGCATAGATTCTCGAAGCCCTGGCATGTCAGTTCGTTTCAACAACGATACGACGTCCCTTGAAGGAAACTCTCATACACTTCTCACGTCTGTCTTATCAATAGAGAAATTGGCATGACACCACATAATGACGTCAATTGTCTAATAAAAATAATCCCAGGAATTGCCAAAAAAATACATACTTATGGTGCGTGAATACAAAGCAAAAAGAGTTCCTCGTAACAGATTGAAACCGTCGTCTACAAAGAAAACATATTTCTGTTGTGTTTTCGAAAGCCTCCCTGGAGAAGCGAGAACAATCAATTGTTCGTGCCAGTTGCTTCATCTATCATTGCTGCAACACATTGCGTTGTAGTTCCGCGAAATATCAACATGCAAACGAACGACTTTGATGTTGTACATTTATGCCGTGTCACAAAAATCAACCAGTTTTGCTGCAGCGAACGCATAGTGGAGACGTCGAGTGGGACCAGCTAGGGAGGACCTACAGAAGTGGAAGCCCAGTGGGTCAATTGACCACATTTGTGGTCATGTGTCTGTTTCATAAAAAAATGTGCTAATTATTAATTGGGAATATTATCGCTGTGTTTTCCGTCTCTTTTGAAAGTGTTATCGGTGTGATTCTTGAAACACTGTGCATATTCCCGATTACTAAATAATCGTCTTTAAAACGTATATTCCCTTGTCACTGCAATAAGACTACTAGTTCAGGATTGTGAAATCAAACCTCAGCAGGATTATAAATATCACCGACATGTTACTGTATCAGCTTACGTAGTTACCCCAAGATATGTATATCTTACCACGCGTCAGCATATGTACATAGAAAACATCGACCGTACGGCGAGAGGGAGGGAGGGGAGGGAGGGAGGGAGGGAGGGAGGGAGGGAGGGAGGGAGGGAGGGAAAGAGAGTGAGTGATTGAGTGAGTGATTGAGTGAGTGAGTGAGTGAGTGAGTGAGTGAGTGAGTGAGTGAGTGAGTGAGTGAGTGAGTGAGTGAGTGAGTGAGTGAGTGAGTGAGTGAGTGAGTGAGTGAGTGAGTGAGTGAGTGACCGGATGAGTTGGAATACGAAAGCAGCCCGCGTCAGACTCACCGTTTTGACACAGTTGACCCGACATGTACCCACTTTGATCCACGCGTCCCATGAAAGCGCCTCCAGCAACAACGGCGTCAGAACAAAGATAACCATTGACTGGACGAACATGGTGCGACCACTGGCCGATGTCGACGGCTTGCGTACGGAACTCCGACAGCTGATCTGACGCTCTCTGCACGCAGCGCGACCAGCGAGCTGACGGACGCCTTCGCTTCTGATCGCGGATCGAAGACATCTCGCAGAGCCGCAGTGTGGCGCTAGTGTCGCCACCTCACCGATCGGGATTTGTCACAAGCGCACCGGCTGGCTGCGTAAACACCGCCTGTACCACGCGTAGATGTGCAGATATCGAAATTTGTCGTGCATCTGAATGAGTTGTGTCTGTGTTGTTGTATCTAGTTCATTTCGGTTCTCTACGATTCCACGCAATATTGCCCATTTATGACTCCTGCTGTTTCATGTTCGTAAACAAACTCGGCGAAATATTGTCCAACATTGTTTACCTCCGATCAATAGCCATCGGACAACAGAGCTGTATTTTGCCACGTGTGCACAATAATATGTGGGTGTCATTCGTCAATTTAATTGGAAAAAACGCGACGTCGTCATATACGGGTAGGGGACTAAATTAAAATAAAACGTGTGCACAAATCGATTTTGTTCAGCGCGCAGATGTGGTGTCCGATGGCGGGCCGACTGCAGCGTTGGCAGCCGGGATGTGAGCGGGACGCGTGCGTTACATACGGTGTCATGTTGTGTCTACCCGTTATCTCACACGATCGTACTATCACATCTTGTAACGGCATCTAAGCTATCTTGCAACCTCCATACTGATACAAGTTAGTTATCATTAGGCGCGTGTCACGTTCAGCCTGTGAGTGGGCCCATTGGAGAGTTCAAGGTTGTTTATGCGCATGTTTGTGTGTCCGTGCGTGCGGGAAGGTGAACAATGTCTGCCGTCAAACACACGTATGTACGTATACACGTGCGCATGCGCGCCCACATTTTCTTTTCCCTCCCTCACTCTCCCTTTCATTCTCACTCTCCCTCTTCCTCTCCCCCCTCTCTCTCTCTCTCTCTCCCTCTCCCTCTGTCTGTCTGTTTGTCTCTCTCTCCTCTCCCCCTACGCGTTTCGTAAAGCCGATTCTTTGGTGGCGTTATCGATTCGTGGTGGTTTCTTATGCATCTCGGAATGACCACAAAACACTGACACCGACGTTATGACATTCATAAGAAAATGTTGCTTCACCTAAAATACGTGACAATGCACGTAATATGTTATTTAAGTAACTAAATGATCGCTTTAATGCTAATTTGCGTGCCAAAACGAGAAGTGAAATTATCCAAGTATCTACGCTTACAAGAAAAACAGGCACCACTGAAATATTGTTTTCACGAGCATCGGAAGTTGTGGAATGTGGTTGAGGGTTATCAGAGCATAAGGTGTTTCCGGGTGGTAGTTCGGGCGTGTATGTCTATCTTAGAACCAAATTGAGCACAATTGTCACAACAACTTTGAAATATTTGGGTCGTGGTCCCATCCAAAATATTAGCTATTACTATATGTATGTATGTATGTATGTATGTATGTATGTATGTATGTATGTATGTATGTATGTATGTATGTATGTATGTATATATATATATATATATATATATATATATATATATATATATATATATATATATACGTATATATATATATATATATATATATATATTATATATATATATATATATATGTATATGTATATATATATATATATGTATATATATATATATATATATATATATATATATATATGTATATGTATATGTATATGTATATGTATACGTATACGTATACGTATACGTATACGTATACGTATACGTATACGTATACATATACATATACATATATATATATGTCACCTTAGCGTAAAGTGTGCAAAACAATCCAATTGTTATTCATTGATTACTTCAAGTAGAGAGTCAAAACTTTGAATCCAGAAAAATAAACATTTTATAACAGCTCCTAGGTTGGTAGATCACGGTAAGTGCTCTCCGGTCCACCAACAAGGGAGCAATCCTAATATATGTCCATCAATGCCCAAACCCGATATCACCCTGGGTATGGAAGGTAAACATAAAACAGCCGTAAACGTTCGGAAGATATTTATAACGAGGCAGTAGTCGCTTGAAACTCGCCCGATAAGCTTTATATCATTATACTATTACATAGGCCAACTTTAACACGCCGTTCCATCACGTATAATGCACGCGCAACTTGTCCAGAAAGTAGATCACTGCATATATATATATATATATATATATATATATATATATATATATATATATATATATATATATATATATATATATATATATATATATACACACATACACATACATCTCGCCTGCCAAGATGTAAAGTTAACATAAACTTTGAGCTCACGAATATACGTCCGAAAAAATCCAGATCCAGGGGGGCAAATGCCCCCTCCTGCGGACGCCCATGGAAGTAAGGCTTTGTGGAAGACCGTCTTGCAACTGTCCTTCTATTTTGGAGGGTTGGCCAGTTAAGTCTGGACAACATACTAGTAACATTGGATTCTCTAGAGTAATCGTGGAGTACAAAACGGGCAGCCCTGCGTTGGATTTTTTTATTTTATAAAATTGACATTTACAGTATGGGTCCCAAACTGAGGAATATTCAAGCTACGGCCTGACAAGGGTGGTGTGTGCTTTCGCCTTTAGTTCTTGTGAGCACTTATGTAGAGAGAGGTTTATTTGCTTTATATGCGATGTTACCGATGTGGGTTGTCCATTTGAGATATCGCTGTAATTCGACTCCAAGATATGGATGGTGACTGACAGCCTTGATAGAGACCCCTTCCATGACATAGTCCATTTTTAATGGGTTTTTGGTCTTATAGGCCAAATTCAGCACCCCGTTCTATCACGTCTGGCGACTCACGCTGACCTTCCGCTTATGCAACTTGTCCGTAACATAGATCACTGTGTGTGTGTAAAGTTCATAAAATTATAGTATCGGAACGAACTAGCCAAAGGGCAGGAACGAAAAATGCCTCTCAACCTTAGTAAAAGTGCATAGTAAGTGCATAGTAAGTGCATAGTAAGTGCATAGTAAGTGCATAGTAGGGATGTGACGTTGCTCACACAGCCTGTGATTTATATCTACATGAACCGTGCTCGATACCCCAACAATATTTTATTCGCTTCTATGTAGCCTTAAATTGACCATAATCCAATACAGGCTCCGGTCATGGACGACAATAATGACGAGTCAGAATGTCAACATTTCAGGAGTATATTTTACTCTGCACTGGTAGATCCACTGTGACCAGACCTGGGGCAGATAAATCGTGTATCTGTATCTTTTGTATATATAATTTTTTTTAAGTATCTGTATCTACTCAAGTGGCGATGTATCTGAATTTTCAGATACTATTCAGATACATTTCAGATACAATGTATATCACAGATTTAGCTGGAAATATTCCTTTGGTGAATTGCAATTAGATAGAGAAGCGAGTAATTACTCACAGTCTGGAGTAGTTCAAGAATGTTCATGAAGGAATATTGCTTCATTGATTATATAATTTGTAATTATATTTGTTTCATGTTTTTAAAAGCAATTAGCGAAGCCATTTGGATCAGTCAGAGTCATTAATATGGAAATCTTGAGCAGATCATGAAGTGACACATGTCAAACATCAAATAACATCATAGCAATTGAGTTTACTTTGATGCTTGCCATGTGAATCATATAAAAGGTGAGCTGTTCATGTCAGCGTCAGTATTACTAGTTGACACTGATCAAATCATCTCTCTCATATTGATTTGATAAATGTATTTGTCCACGGGTATTAGAAAGTTGAACTGAGAGGTTTATGATTATTCTATGAATCATATTACCTGAATAAAATATAAAATACATATTCAGTGTGTTTTCCCTGACAGTGTGCAAGGCGGTATCGAAAATGTATCTGTATCTGCATCTAGATACATTTGAATGCATCTGTATCTAGATACATTCGAATGCATCTGTATCTAGATACATTCGAATGCATCTGTATCTAGATACATTCGAATGCATATGTATCTAGATACATTCGAATGCATCTGTATCTAGATACATTCGAATGCATCTGTATCTAGATACATTCGAATGCATCTGTATCTAGATACATTCGAATGCATCTGTATCTAGATACATTCGAATGCATCTGTATCTAGATACATTCGAATGCATCTGTATCTAGATACATTCGAATGCATCTGTATCTAGATACATTCGAATGCATCTGTATCTAGATACATTCGAATGCATCTGTATCTAGATACATTCGAATGCATCTGTATCTAGATACATTCGAATGCATCTGTATCTAGATACATTCGAATGCATCTGTATCTAGATACATTCGAATGCATCTGTATCTAGATACATTCGAATGCATCTGTATCTAGATACATTCGAATGCATCTGTATCTAGATACATTCGAATGCATCTGTATCTAGATACATTCGAATGCATCTGTATCTAGATACATTCGAATGCATCTGTATCTAGATACATTCGA
The DNA here is from genome assembly GCA_963662155.1 of Lamellibrachia columna. NCBI lineage: Eukaryota > Metazoa > Annelida > Polychaeta > Sabellida > Siboglinidae > Lamellibrachia > Lamellibrachia columna. Next base: position 44,794,949 of record OY759262.1, on the reverse strand, counting down.
ATGCATCTGTATCTAGATACATTCGAATGCATCTGTATCTAGATACATTCGAATGCATCTGTATCTAGATACATTCGAATGCATCTGTATCTAGATACATTCGAATGCATCTGTATCTAGATACATTCGAATGCATCTGTATCTAGATACATTCGAATGCATCTGTATCTAGATACATTCGAATGCATCTGTATCTAGATACATTCGAATGCATCTGTGTCTAGATACATTCGAATGTATCTGTGTCTAGATACATTTGAATGTATCTGTATCTAGATACATTTAAAATTCATGTATCTGTATCTAGATACATTTAAAATTCATGTATCTGTATCTGTATCTGTGACATTTCCAATGTATATGTATCTTATCTAGATATATTGGTGATGTATCTGCCCCAGGTCTGATTGTGACACATACATTTAGTGTGTATAGGAACGATAGTAGGAGTTCGTGCTTGTTTATCACAATTAACAAGCGATGTAAGTTTTTGAAGAAAACCCCACACCTGCCGGCACTAGTTATCGAAATCCTTATGCAATGCATTGTGAGCTACACAGGAACACTGATACTGATTATATCCACATCAGTGCGAGCGATATACCAGATTTGTAGTTTTTTTATCAAATAAACTGCGTGTCAATGGCATAGAAGAGCTGCAGTATAATGTAAGTAGCCAATGTGTCACGATTGTGAAATATTTTTCAATACATGACAGATATTTCATATTTTATTAGTATCCTGAAGAAACCTGCTTTCTTCATTTTGCGTTTTTCTGGAGAGGAAAAAAGTGTTTTTTTCCAGAACACTTGTTTTTGTAAATAAATAAGTGGTGTTAAATGATGCACGTTTATTGGACATTATTTTAGTATAATGCATTTGGGTGTACTGACTAAATGAAGGGATATGGAATAAGTGATTCTACTTTCGTTTGATATAGGAGTTCGTAATTACTGCGTGAAGTATAATGTAATGTGACTGTTGCTGCATCATAATGTAAAATGTAATGTGACTCTTGCTGCATCATAATGCTGACTTGACCGTGTATGTAGACATCGGAAGCAGGAGGAATGGAGGGTTCGAACTGAAAAGATGTATTACACAGCAAGTGTATGGATATATTACAACGAGTTGTGTGTTTACAGAAATTCGAAGAGTGTATTACGTGTCATTCCAATAGACGGGGTCGAGGGTGTGCCCTGTTTTCTAGA
>OY759262.1:44703738-44788738 GCA_963662155.1 Lamellibrachia columna | reverse complement strand
CCGTTCTGGGCGTTAAATGCCCAGATTTCGTCATCTCGTAGGAATCGTAGCTAAGTATCGTTTCTGTCGTTCGTTCCTACATCGCCCTGTCCGCCTTTCCTCTCCCTAAGACGCAGGAAACAGGAACAAAAACAAACAGCGAAACAACTGTCCACAAAATCGAAATACAGGAATTAAATTAAAGCTTCTTTCTCAATTATTATTTTTCGCTCGTCTCCTTTCAGAATCATTTCGCGAAAAATCTGATCTATTTGTTATCCACTACGACAAGTTCGCTCTTTTGTCCAACTGTTTAATTTAACTTTAGTGAAATCATTTGACAAACAATACAAATATGTTTGACCGGATTCGGTTAAAATTAAGCAAAACAGGCAGAATCAGAATCAGTAAGTAATCAAGTGAAGTAAATTTATTTGATCCGAACTGTACATTCATTCAATAATAACAATATATCAGTATATAATTGTACGAGAGACGATCGTGGAGACTCCCACAAAGATTTTTTAAAAGTCGCTAGGAGCCACCCGTCGTATTCTTTATATATATATATATATATATATATATATATATATATATATATATATATATATATATATATATATATATATATATATATATATATATATATATATATATATATATATATATATATATATATATATATATATATATATATATATATATATATATATATATATAACACAATAAAATAAAACTAATTATCTAAGAATATGACATGTCATATATAGCACACAGAAAAAATACAAATAATACTGAAACATATACACAATTACACGCAATGAGGCACTCACTCACACACAATTAAAACACAGAAATACATAATTGTAATATCAGCGCCACCGCACGGAGTTTCGGTTAATCTGAACGACGCCTTGTCATATGCATCGATTTTACGGTAGCCCTGGTGCTACGCGTAGGCGCCGTAGGAGATGGCAATGTTTTGGTTTAATTCTTTAAAAAAAAATTATCGTTTTGAGAAATAAAATGTACTTTTTAGGCCACAAGACATGTGTATATGTATAATAGATATATGAGAAGTTTGGGTGCTCTAGGTGGTCGTTTTCATGGTTATGTCAGAAAGTAAAAGATCGCCTCAATGTCTGCCGCGCCTACGCTGGCAACTGGTTTGGTGTCTGATCTATTGTCTTTTCGTTGTTTGGGTGACATGGCGGTGTTGACTGGTGTATGGAGCGACGTGGTCGATATTGGGGGTGGTTGATGCAAATGTTCGAAAGTATGCCTAGCAGGCTCGTTTTGGTACACACTCAGTAGAACAGTGGCTTGCTCCTACCTTCACCAACTTAATAACATATGTATGTGTTCGTCTCGTTCTGTTCGCACACCTGCGAAATGTGGCTGGCTGGTTTTAGCTAGTATACAGCTAACGACACCATATTGAAAGGGGCAAAACAGTCCCGCTCTATATACTAAAAGATAAACATATACACACATTCGTAAGTTACCCGATATAACGATCGAAGTCAATTCTTTCGCTGATCTTACCAAAAGTGCGCACTCTTTTATTAAACTGCAATGCATATTACTTAACTCTTCACGTAACTCTTCACATAACTCTTCATGTAACTCTTCACGTAACTCTTCACGTAACTCTTCACGTAACTCTTCACGTAACTCTTCACGTAACTCTTCACGTGCTACAAACTTAAACATCGTTGAACCTATTTCACGGAGAATTAATTGAGGAGGGGGTTTTACTGGAAGAGGTAAGGAAACAAGGGCACCTGTGTCTCCGAGAAGACAACGAAGGGCTCGTGTACTGTCTGTGGTGACTACCTGCGCTCACACAGCGAGGAGTAGCACGCTTCAAGATCCACCTATAGTAGCATCGGGCAGTGAATGGACGAATCATTATTCCACGCAGTACTTAACTGTTGCATGACAGCGTACATTAGCGGTCTGATTGGCTTGGCCATCGAGGGAGAGAATCTGGTAATACTTTTGTCCTCACCACTCAGGCAACATGTACACTACACTTGCTCGGCACTTACTTGTACACGTGAATGTTGCGGGTAGCACACGGGAGACAGTCTGCTAAAAGCCTATTCCCACAGACCAATACTCAAATTTAACTCTCGCTACTATCTGGAGCACAGATGGTCTGTAGTCAGAACAGAACCTGCGAACCAACTGGTGACCAACGACGAAGACACCAGCCGCTGAAAACTGCGGTCCGGGCCAACATCTACCTCGAGTGGGCACTTAGCATCACAGGAAACAATACCGAGACATCCAGTGCAGCAATACACTGGTGGTGAACATCCAGTATAGAAATACACTGGTGATGAACATCCAGTGCAGCAATACACCGGTGGTGAACATCCAGTATAGAAATACACTGGTGGTGAACATCAGTATAGAAATACACTGGTGGTGAACATCCAGTGCAGCAATACACCGGTGGTGAACATCCAGTATAGAAATACACTGGTGGTGAACATCCAGTATATAAATACACTGGTGGTGAACATCCAGTGCAGAAATACACTGGTGGTGAACATCCAGTGCAGAAATACACTGGTGGTGAACCCAAAGACTCACTGGAGCAAACAGCAAAGGCGACTCGTTTTTCTAGAAGCGCTCCTGAACCAATGACAATATGACCCCCAGGTTTTTCCGTGAAAGTTATGTTACCATAACAATTGTTTTTAGCATTATTTGTTATAGGTATCCCATGAATGTTTAAGTTCTTTTGGTATACAGCATGTTATAGTAGCTTGAATTTTTACAATTTTACGATCAATCGAATTCTAGTGAAAATCGGAGTACACATTTCCTTTGCTTGTATTGTCATAGGTGGCACTGCCTGTATTGTCATAGGTGGCACTGCTTGTATTGTCATAGGTGGCACCAAACTGCGCAAACATGCGCAAACATTCCTGGAATACCTGTGCAAAATAATGCCAAAGACAATTGTTATGGTAACACAACTATCACGGAAAAACCTGGAGGTCATATTGTCATCGATATCGCCAACAATTGAGCGCCACTGTTATGGTATACAATTGTTTTTACGTGACTCCCCTTCTAAAATCAATAAGTATTGAGGAGGAAGGAAGTCACATAGAAACCTTGATGCTTTTGCCCGCCAAGTAACTATAATCGACAAAAAGCTATCTAACCGCCGTGACTAGACGTATCAGTTTCGTTTGTTAACGCCGACGTACAGTATTTCGTTGAAAACGTTCACCATAGGCATAATCCGGACAACCAATCACAGCGCTGACAATGTGAACGGTGTGACGTAGTGGAAGCCCTTCGATACGCCAATAATAATAAGGTTGTATTCAGTACACATCAATGAATGGTACTTAATAAATAATAAAAACGTGTATTTAGCGAAGTGTGGGCCGTTGTAGGACACAATACGTGAAGATATACACATCTCGCTGAAGAGCGTGGTTTTCGCATTTTTTGAACTTTGAGTAGTCTGTAATAATGAGCCAGTCTGCATCACTGAAAACAAACAAATCCCATCAACTTCCCAAGGTCTGCTCGGTATCCAATCAACACAGTCTTTGGTTCTCAATTGTGTCTTTTCCATCCCGAGATGGCCAGTGTGAAGCTTGTTGAGTAACTCGCTTTGCGTACTCACAGGTATGAGTATTCGCATTACTTTAGGATTACACCATCTTCTTCAGAGAGTTCATCACGGAATGACAAGTAATGCCTGGTGGTAACTGGAAGCTCCTTTACGGTCTCTGGCCATCCTGGTACAATGGTTTCTGTCAGTGCTTGGAGAATTGGATCACACTTTGTTTCAAACTTGATAATTATGTAGAATCCGTTCATCTGAGAACCTGACGATGTCAACACGGATATCAAGGTCGATGCTTGTGCTCGCTTGGCAATCGTGATAGGATGTCTGCAAGGACGATCTCCTTCCCTGATCTGTATTCCATATCATACCCTTAGAGTTTGAGAAGCATCCTTTGCAATCAAGGGGAGAGTTTACGAGACCTTTCTGGAGAATCATCACTAGAGGCTTGTGATCAGATACCACCTTGACTCGGCGATCACACAGGCAAGTGTGGAATCTCTGAACATCGAAGCTCTCTTTCGATGCATGCGTATTGGTTTTTCAGCACTGGACAGGCTTTTGGATGTATATGCCACCGGATGTAGCATTCCATCTTTCATATGCCACCGGATGTAGCATTCCATCTTTCATATGCCACCGGATGTAGCATTCCATCTTTCATATGCCACCGGATGTAGCATTCCATCTTTCATATGCCACCGGATGTAGCATTCCATCTTTCATATGCCACCGGATGTAGCATACCATCTTTCTCCTGGAGTAAAGCTGCACCGAGTCCGCGAAGGCTTGCATCTATCTGCAACGTAGGATTCTTGAGACATAAAAGTAATGTAGGCTTGACTCTGTTGTTGTTTTTTATCTATCGTGTGCAATGTAGGACAGCATGTAACCCGCCCTCCTGAGATATGTATCAACCTTGTTTTTAGATATATTCACGCTGCTAGCAGTTACACAACCTGTAGATAATTTGTTCCATTAATTTATTGTCCTCTGTGAGAACGTGTACTTCCTGATGTCCAATCTACACTGATCCTTTACTAATGTTACCCCATGTCCTCTAGTTCACACAGGCAAACATGCGTAGCATTACGTACAACATTAGAACATTTCAGCCACAAAGATGAAGCAGCGCAAAAGTTATTAACCGGCTTTTCACTTTTTCACCATGTTGAGTAATGAAACTGAAATATGATCAAGGTATTCTACACCACGGGTACTTACTGGGTACTTACTGGGTACTTACTGATCGTGTGCAATGTAGGACAGCATGACGAATGATATTAGGGCATACGTCGAAAGGAATGAAACCATATTGCCCGCATATTGTATATTTTTGATCAGGTCGGGGCGGGTTGGCGCATTTTTGTCGAAACGGGTTGACGCATGCGTCAATTATGGGGATTTGGCATATTACCGACCGGCCAAACCCCGAAGTCACACAAGATATCACCCGAGTCGGTAATGAAGCCTGACCCATCAGTGAAGCTCGGTTCATCGACGACGCCTAGTCCCCCGGTGACATTTGACAATGATAGGTCCGGGGAGAAATTGGTCTTGGAAAACTACGTGTAGCAAACGGTCGCACGAAGAATGCACTGGTGGTTCTCGGTATTACATATGCCACAACTGTGATTCTGATGTTTGGTAGTCCATGTTTGATAGTCCATGTTTGGCCTGTCCAGTGCCTTGGGTTTAATTAAATGGTTGTTTTGTAACCATTCTGATGTATTCAACGTACCCCAGTAGGTGCGCTAACGTACCCCAGGGGTGCGACAACGTACCACAGGGGTGCGCCAACGTACCCCAGGGGGTGCGCCAACGTACCCCAGGAGGTGCGCCGACCTTCCTCTTACACGGGGCAGGTTGGCGCAGTTGAGGATGGGTCAGATAATGGGCAATATCATAAATACTACAATAGTTAGAAAATCGCTGAAAATGTTTAGTAATGCTCGGAGGAATAGGGAGCTTGCGTATACCAAGTGGATGTACCATATCTACGCTACTTAAAAAAACTAATTTTAAATAAAATTACGCCACCCCTCCTCGGTCTCGGTCCCTCACATTTCAACTAAGTACATTTCACCGGACGTTGAAAGTCCGACTGCTCTACTTCTGGGTAGCGCGATTAACTACAGAATCACTTCGCTGCTTATGCTATTGTGGCAACAGCAAAATACTTTCGCAATTATTCTAGTACCTTATAAATAACTAATACGATTCATCCGCCATTAATCATAAAAAAGCACATATTAATACACGGATTGCGTGTTGAATGCGACACTTGACAGGACGTCACTGTTAATGAAATGATTCCTATTTTAAATTAGACCTACCTTCTATTACGGGATTAAAGCGTTCAGGAGATGACAGCTACTAGCCGCTGACCGCTTTCATAACAACGTAACATGTATTAATAAATACTAATTGACAGAACGATCCAGTATTGCAAATTTTTTTATTAGTCTTAGAAAACATTGATGGGTATCAGGTTTGGATGTTTCAAACAATATTGCGAATTTCACACGCGAAGTAAGTTTAATATGCTGTAAGAGTTTAATGAGTCTTAGAACGAACTTTCGAAGCAACAAAGAACGTTATAATGGCCGCTAATGGAAAAGCTAGTTACAATTACCCCTCTGTAATGTAACACAACTATAAACCAGTTACTGCGGATATTGCGACGGCCTTTTGTATTTTGGTTTATTAGAAGCGACGCCAAAATATTCCACCCCAAGTTTGTGAAAATTTTTAATGACCTAATTTAATAATAAAAAACATTTTATAGTGAGTAAATCCCCAGGAACCTTAGCTCCGAGGCACAATAAACCAGAATCGTTAAGCATGATATCGAGCAGTCATCATCTGAGCGAAGTACTGCCGAGGGTTTAAGATGGAAATGCAATTTCGAAAACGCCTGTCTCGAGCATTCTTTTAAAGGTAGCTATAATTTCAGATGATTTTAAAGTGATGGGGAGTTCATTGTACATTTTAAAGTGATGGGGAGTTCATTCTAGATTTTAAAGTGATGGGGAGTTCATTCTAGATTTTAAAGTGATGGGGAGTTCATTGTAGATTTTTTGGGCAGCTGCAGCGAAAGCTTGCCCAGGATAAGCTAACTTTCAGCGGCAAAAAGTTGTTGTGAGATAGATGATCTGAGCTGCCTCGGCTTGGGATATATTAAAGATTCAGGAGACTAGCCAAATAGGGTGGGTGGATGTTATGTATACAGAGCTTTCGTAATCCTTGTCCCGCGGGAGAGAGTCTACGCGTAGGTGGGTGTTTTTGACAATGTTGGCGCTACGACTGTCCGGAACGTTTTCAGAATGAATGGATATCAACAAGAGACGCCCACTCGCCTCACGCTATCGGATCACTACGACTCTTTTTTACACCACGGTCGACTTCCCATACGTTGCAAAGCGCATTTCGTTAACCCGACAAAATCGACAAGCCTGACGAAACGGAGGCGTGTAATCGGCATTGGCGACAAAAACTACCCCGAGATCAGCTGGCGTTGCATGCATAATCGCGTTGTAGTGCTGCTTAATGTGGCCATAATGTAAAACAGCGGTCGGATGCCGAGATATAAGTAGGGCATTCGCATACGTAAGTAGCATTTACTGCGGGTGGCTGGGGCACACTGATACGCGTAGTCAGAAAGGTACAAAAGTGGGCCGCGCGTCAGCGCCGCGAAGGGGGCAATTGTCTTCCTGGATCTGAAATATATATATATATATATATATATATATATATATATATATATATATATATATATATATATATATATATATATATATATATATATATATATATATATATATATATATATATATATATATATATATATAATAGATGCATAGATAATTTGCTATTTGAAGCCAGCGACTGGCTAAAAACTTAGGTTTTACAGATGAGTCATGCTGATTAATACAATGTTGTATTCATAACACTTGGCAAGAAATATATATATATATATATATATATATATATATATATATATATATATATATGTATATGTCTTTATATACATCAATATATATATTATATATATATATATATATAAAGATATATATATATATATCTTTATTTATATTGATGTATATATATAAATATATATATTTCTTGCTAAGTGTGTATGTATATACACACACACACACACACACACACACACACACACACACACACACACACACACACACACACACACACACACACACACACACACACACACACACAAGCACTTAATTCTTGCCCTGGAAACGTTCCTGCGGACGCCCCTGCTTCCAGTGGTGTTTTATTCTCGTATTGCCAACTGTCGCCTTCAGTTCTTTGTTGAATTCATCGATAATATTTGTAATTTAGATCACTCTCCGGTGTTATGCATTATGACTGCGACGTAATGTTTTTTACTTTCCATCAAACCAACTATGTTTCACTTACATATAGGCAAGTTGCTGTTTGGTGTGCGTGTGTGTACGTGCGTGCATGTGTACGTGTTGGCCTATATGCGCTCAAAGTTAGTGATATGAAATGTTGCGTTAATAAACGATGTCTATGTTATGCATTTTCGATTTGTACATTTGCTGATTATTTGTTATTGGTTCTGCCGCAGTTGGTCCGCGACACAAATAACTGGCCGGTTGTAAACAGACACAGGAAACAGTAAAAAAAATAAATTGATGCCATCTTCACAGATTGGACAAAGTTCAATTCCATGTTTGTTCAAATTGATCCGCCATCAGGGATGATAACGCATCACCATATGTTCGCGCGGATGCTTAAGTGCAACACCGTCTGTAGATGGATTCCCGCGAGCACAGATTAGTTAAGCCGTGTAAGGTCGACTTCCAGGTAGATCGCCAGGTAGATCGCCAGGTAGATCGCACACCGAAAGCACAGTTTCTGGACAGAAAAGCAGCACTACACTTCTTTTAGTGTATAACATGTCGTGGTATGTTGAGTTCTATACAAAATAATGATAGATTGTAAAAAAAATCAGCATATCATGAAATCTTATTCACCTGAAGAACCTATCAATATTTCTAATCGCGGCGAGCAAAGCCAGAGCTCCGGTCACAATCACAAGGGGGCGCCACCGGTTTACCGACAATTGTGTGTATTATTAACGATCGTGCGCACGGTGTGGCTGCTTTCAAGTCTTATTTCAGTGATGCATAAAATTATCATTAAACATTTAGCCGCACAGTCCTAGTCTATAGAGATGCGATCGTTTGCTACACAAATTTTCCTATAGACGGTGAAAAATATATGATGCCGCATATCGACAATGCCGTTTTAATTTAGGCTTCCGGCGCCCCATCGTCTGCGCGCACGTGACAAGCGTTCAGACATTTAGCAAAACCGATGGCGAAAAGCCACTTCTATAACGTGATTTTCTCTCATTCCCATGTTCTATCAGGCCGACGTCTGGTGAAACATGATCAGTTTTATCTTGCCATCTCGACCCTGCACCGCCTGTCTCAGTTCAGCCAGTGAATCCTTTATTTGGTGCACCCACCTTGTGCTGGAGTTTCTCCTCGTCCGCTTTCCTTCCACCATGCCCAACTGACTAATTTATCCAGGGTTTCTTTCGCTCGCACAATGTGGCCGAAGCAGGAAACTTTTTCGCGCAGAATCATCACGTTCAGAGCAGTTTTGGCTCTTTTCTGTAGCATTGATTCGTTCGTTCTATTTATTAGCGTGTTCTCCTTTCTGATGGTCCACGATTCACTGCCACACATAGCCACTGGAAAGATCAATGTATTTAAGGCCCACCAGTCTTATTTTGATCTGGGTTTTAATGTCTTCGCTCTTCCGCATGTTCGGCATTGCAGTCGTAGCCGTGCTTCCTTCTCAGCTCACCTTTGCATTGCGAATTATCATCTACCTTTGCCCAAGGAAGATAACATCTCCGACAGCTTCCAACAGCTCATCTCCCATCTTGATATTCCAGCGTTGCTATCATTTGACATCACTTTGGTATATTTGATGATCCGGTAGAGACCAGCTTGGTTGTACGTAGTAGCTGCATTATACCATCTTTGCTTTCAGCAATCGGACTTTTATTGTCTGCGTAGCTCAAAATGTTTTCCCTTCCCCCAACCCCCTAACCACACGCCCAGTCCTCCATGCGCGCTATCCTCATAACGCATTCGGCATACATACATGGTACACGTGTTTTTTAGTATGCGTCTTACAGTCGCCATGTTGATTACCATATTTCATTGACGTCGTTGTCGCAAAATTATATATAAACTGGATAATCATATCGTTAATTTTACAATTGCGCGCGCGTTAAAATGTTGAGTGCTGTTCAGCGGGTTTTAAGCATACAACGCAATTTATTCTCGCAAATTTGCGCCATTTGGACCTCATTTTTATAATGTAATTTCCTTCATTCCAAGGTAGTGCCCTACTAATAGTATTGTTATGCTGGGTAAAAACAAACGTGTCCGAGTACATGTGACCTTTGGGCCACATTCCCTTCGACACCAGTCGATTGCGTACCAAACGTTTCAAACTATTAGGTTATCACGTTCGGACGGCGGGGAATGTTGGAACGAAATGGAGATAACCGTATCTGGGTGTCGCCGACTCTTGCGGGTGGTTCGGTCGTGGACACAACCCTCGGAGGACACCAGCTATAATGGAGGAGATTGAATGCCAGTTGTACTAGCGCTGGGACTCACAGGCATTAGTGTACAAGACGAGGCGGCTATTCGTCATCAACGTTATATGTATGAGTAACGAGTTTAAACCGCCGAACACGAAACGCTGGGAAGAATAGGACTGAGGGACATAAGTGAAAATATAATTCATGAACATGCACAACAAAAGCAGAATGGCGTACATTAACGCAAAATGTTCATTACGACGCCGACCTTAACAACTCAATAACGCCCGCGTTTATATATGCAAACGGCTCGCCCGGAATAGGCCGTGATGCAACGGTTTCCGCAGAATGGAGCTCTCTCTCTCCGGAACAATCGATTCGTTGGCGACAAACTACCATTGACAAACGATGTCAGCCGTGCCCATTGCACGTGCTATTTTTACAGATCTAAGAAAGCAATCATTCGTGAAGTCCGGTGCAGGGCTTCCATTCCATCGTAACAGCTGCGCCTTCGTCGAAAACGATGTTAACATTATGTGATTATGCTGGTAGTTTTCATTCGATTCCATAACAATGGCGACATCTTTCAGTAATTGCAAATCTTCTTTTCTGTTTCGCCGTCGACCACATCTGGGTTGAATTACCAAATACGTTTATTTACAATACAGATACAATCAAACAGCAACGCTTTTGGGAAGACAAATGCTCCATTTATTTACCTATACTGTCTGTAGATGTATTGATTAATTGCACCTGTTAACTATAAAATGATAGTGAAATACAATGGATTCCGCTTAATATGATTATAATCACACTATGGGTCAGGTCAACGCGATTCTACTGACCGGCTGATTCATTTAAGCGGCGTATTTTAATACTAGGGAATGATTCCGTTCCAGCCAATATATTTGATTCTACTAAGCGGCTGATTCTGTTATCCGTGATTCTGCTAAGCCGAGTCCGCTGTACTGTCCATGCATTTTTTTACAAATGCTTTGTCTACTGTTCGTGATCACCAAACGTAAAACTAACAAATCAGTTATCAAAACCGAATGCACGAGTGTGCAGGTCAAGAGCACGTCAGATTGTACGCATAACCTAAAATGATGGTTCCAATCAAGAAGATCAACCACCTGAAAAGGAACATCAACGACATACCCATGAATGCAATTAAGGCAGGTTCACGCGAGCGATTAAATGCGCAATTGGTCAGCTGACACTGTGTCGCATGATATCGCGTTGCAAGGATTGGTTGTGTAAACACGGTTGCAAGGCCGATTAGCGAGGCCAATGTGTTGCTACGATCGTGCAGGCGAAATGGCGACTGATCTCCATTTCGCCGTCTGTTGGCCGCGATTTTGAAGTAGTGGTCAATCAGCGAACGACAGTAGGTGCTCCCGCCGCGACCTTTCATGAAAGCTCAAAATGGGAGTGGTGCTAATCAATAGCTAGGTCGCAATTTTTAGACACGTCGCTCGTCTGAACGCGCACACAATTTAGTTGTGCATTACCATACGGTGTCTCGAGTGAACCTGCCTTTCGTAAAGTTGTGCGAGTAAAGACCCTTTACACATACACGACTGGTGGTAGCTCTATAACTTGGTAATGCTGGCGACGTTTTCTACGACAGCGTTAGCATCGTCCTTGCGTAGCATGAACAAGCCCTGCACATGCGCGGCGCTCACCGGGCCAACTTCCGCCAGCATCTTGGCGGCGAACTCGGCGGCTCTGTCCTCTGGCTCGTCCGGGTAGAACCGGGTGAACATCTGCTGCAGTTGGAAGTTGGTGCACAGGTCGATGCATTCCTTGCGGTCGACGCGACCCGGTCGTATCAGGGCCGGGTCGAGTCTGCAAACACATGACGAGTCAACTATGGAACAGGAAGTATGAAAACAGTGATAAGTATTTTTGTCTCACTTAGGGAAGAAGAGGACAAGAAGGAACGTACAGTAAATGAATAATTGAAATCAGAGTGAGTGTCAGAAAGAATTAATCATAACGTTCAACCGAGTAGGCTTAGCCATTTTTATGTCTGCTGTATGTTGAGGTAAGTTTCTGCACCACTGTTGCATTATAAAGTAAGCAAGGAAATGAACATACCTGTCAATATGGTTTGTAGTCATAAACACGATTCTAGCTTCTGTAGATGCAACTCCGTCCAGTGCGTTCAGCAGTCCACTGAACGTCAAACGACTCATACCTTGGTAGGCAGTGGCGTCTGTAATAATAAACAAACCACTTGCATACAAAAAAGTAATGTATGTTTCGAAGTGGTTCTTTTCTACAGGAAATCACTAGTCACAAAACAAACCATGTTTCATGGTACTAGAATTAATTACCAGAATTAATATAGCACTAGAATGAACTAAACTGCAATGTGTATAATAATTAGAAGAAATATATTTTCAGTTTCACGTTCGCCACACCCAGTTTGAATGATATGGCTATTCATGATGTAATTATAATAGTTAATTGATTTTGATATAGCACAGTTTCGTTGACAGCTCAACAAGTTATACATAGATAAAATGCATGAAATTAAATATAACAATTATTAATGTCTAAGAAACTACTCACTTTCTGCTGCCAGATCTCTGCTGACGAAAGCAGCATCCACGTCCTCGAGCAGTATGATACTCTGCTGTGGAGCAACACTTAAGAGGTAGTTCAGTCGGTCATCAGAAAGTCCTCGCTCGCTCAGATTCAACACACAGATACTGTAGTCAAGTTCACCTGCAAACATTAACACAGCGACACAATAAACTGTAAGTAGCAGGATGAATTCAAGTGGGTAGACAGGACACAGTTTACAATCTATTTTAATATAAATAAATTTATATATAATCAAATTATTTATCCTGTATCAAAATATTAATTATTGTTGTTACATCAGTGCATATAAATATATATATCAGATTTAATGGCAATGATGCATTTATAGTTTGTATTTTTTATGCACGTAGAAACTGATATCTAACTTGGATAGTAGCCACCATGTATCTGAAAAAAATGTGTTTGTTACGTCCTTGTAACTGATATAGACACAGTAGTTTCAAGACTTACCTGCGAGAGCAGTTATGAAGCTGCTCTTCCCACAGCCCGGAGGTCCATACAACAGATACCCACGTCGGTAGGGTATACCCCTATCTACATACCACTTCGGGTTGTGGATGAACTCTTTCACGTCGGCTAGGATTTTCTCTCCGAGCTCGTCATCAAGGATAACCGATGACAGGGGACGTTTCCTCCGTGGATATCCAAACTGTCTCCATTCTGGGCCAATGGCAGTGTACATGACTGTCATCCCTTCCTGTGCCCGCAGAGCCATCTGTCTGGCCTCATTGAGAAGATCAAAATAGATTGAACGTTGTCTTCCCAGCGCAGTAAGTGTCACAGACTCAAAAGGGACACCCGTTTGGAGATCCATCATCTGCTTTTCACGATTTCTTTCGACACGTATCCATGTGTTTTTGTAGTACATAAAATGGGTTCCAGGGCTCGGTATGAAATCAAACTTTGTGCTAATTTTGCCGGTGTCGTTCTGGTGAAATGTAGTCTCGACACTGAGATGTTGTGTGCGGGTGCCGCGTGCGGTAATCCACTGGAGGAGCCAGTGGTAACTTTTGTCCCTGCTCGTCACCTCCAGGGTGATGAGAAAATGGCGACGGAAAAACACCATTCCGTATTGAGAACTTTTTCGTAGGACAGCTAAGCCAGTGCCAACACCGATCAACCCGAACCCCGCCCCGAAGTACGGATTGCTTTGCAGCGACGCAATTAAATCAACGAACGGCATGTTGGCACTAGTCAGGACCCGCACTTGACACCGGCTGTAAACACGAGGGTTGTTTGGCGGGCGATAAATGGGTAAGTCGTTGCATCAGAACACGTTCGAGGTACTACCCTTTTCCATAAATGCGAGCAACGATCACAGTTTGGTAGTAATGTAACTGTGTGTATATACGTGTGGAAAACTTAACGAATGCAATAACAGAACGGCGCCCTCGCAACGAAACATTTACGGTCACGTTCCACAACAGGCGCAGCCATAGCGTATCATCCACCTAGCGACTGTTGATCGAACAAGTTACACAAGCCGATAGATGGCACCATTTGGTTTTGGAAAGACCACGTATTATTTTCCCGTTGTTGACCGTGCTAACTTTTTTTGCAGAATTGTAACATAATTAATTAATTCAATAATGGAAAACGTCACGACGTCTACTATCATCAAGTTAACAGCATGCTGAACAAGTTTGGTTAATATCACATACCAGCAACTATCATAAATGTGTCTGTCAACACTGGCGATGACCAATGACAATGTCAATGTGTGTGTCAACTGTCAACACTGCCAAGTTTTTTCTAAATATGAATGATCCTACCAATGTTTCAGGAAAGTCACAAAAAACCGTCTGTCTTAAAAACCCTGTCATGATGGCAGGAAGTCACCAGTGGTATACCACAAGGATCAATGATTGGCCCTCTGCTATTTGTGATCTTAATAAATGATTTACCAGAAGTTATTACGAGCTCTGAGCTATTCCTATTCGCAGACGATATGAAGCTCTTCCAGGCAATCAACACTGAAGAGGACTGCACAACTTTGCAACAAGATCTAATCCTTGCCGAACAATGGACAAACACATCACTCTTAAAATTTCACCCAAATAAATGCAGCCATATGAGAACCGGACTATCAAGCATAAGAAATGACGGATACACACTGGGACCTGAACACGTAACAATTACAAGCACGGACAAGGTGAAAGATATCGGAGACACTTTCGATTCATCGCTTAACTTTGAGGCACATGTCAGAAAAAAATAAATAAAGCCAATTCGCTTATGGGGATAATTCGCCGAACTTTCGATCACATGGATGAGCAGTGTTTTTCTACAATTTTTAAGTCTCTTATCCGCCCACATATCGAATATACTAATCAAATATGGTCTCCACACCTAAAGAAGCATATCGCATCTCTTGAAAATGTTCAACGTAGAGCAACCAAATTAATTCCTGGTTTCAAAGAGGTTGAGTATAAAGAACGTTTACAGAAACTGAAATTACCAACTTTAGCATACCGTCGCCTCAGAGGAGACATGATTGAACTATATAAAATCCTAACAGAGAAATATGATGCAGCTGTCTCATCCAATTTTGTGAAATTGAGGGACAATGAATCAGATACGAGAGGGCACCACCTAAAAATATTTAAAGAAAGATGTCGATTAAACATAAAAAAACTAATTTATACACCAATGCACAGATGTATGGAACAGCCTCCCACAGTCTGTGGTAGGGGCTCCATCGGTACAATCCTTTGAGAGGAAAATAGACAAGTTGTAGCAAAATTATCCAATCAAACTAGATTACACTGCCCCACCCCTATCCTGGAAACCGTCAGACGCATGTGCTCAATCTGAACTGACGATAAACGCGAGAGGTGGCATAAGAGGCAGTACAGCCTAATAGCCGGAAGAAGACCTGTCAGAATGTGTGCACCATCTGACACTCAAATGGCAGGTATTTTAAACATACTACACTTGCTAGAATATGTCACTCACAAAAAGGGACATACCTCCTGGGTAAATTTTTTTGATAATGCACAATTTGATTGGCTAAAGTAATGTTTCCAGTATATTTCACATAGGACACGTGGGACAGTATTTGGAAAACAAATTACTGACATTATTGAAAGAGAGAAGATACTACATTTATGTTGGCAACATATTATGGAGACAGTTGTTTCACATCACAAAACATGCAACCCCGAGTCTTTTTAATGTTACCCAGATATATTTTTCCATCAGTGATCTGCCCTGCACTAAGACAGTATGGAACCAGTCAATATGGCATTATGTTTTTTGGTTTTGTACTCATGATTAATTCGTATTCCACAAATATATACTAACGATTTACATATTATAATTTTATACTATTTACAGTTTTGAATGTCATGTGTCATTGTTTTATAGAAACAATATTTCTTCTCTATAACAACCACTTTCATGTAACACATTTTCATACAATCTTTGCAATTTTCTACAACTTTACCATGTCACCCTTTTACATGCAAGATGCATTTATCATAATTACAATTAAAATTACAAAACATTGGGTAACCAAAACGACTGTTTTATGGGATATTGTAACACTGAACTTCAGGGTTGGGGTCAAGTACCAGTACTTAAGTACACATTTGTCAGTACTTGATTTGTGAAAATGCAAAGTACTTGTACTTGAACTACAGTACTTGGTAAATAGCAAGTACTTTTCAAGTACTAAAGTGTAGAGCAGGAAAGTTTTGTACATGATATTTTCAAGGATTGTAGGGTCTAGGGTGTGAAAATAGTGTGAAAGCCATTTTGACAACTCAGCAGAGGTGTAGCTTTGATGCACCTTCCTTGAATGTCTTCCCTTGTGATGTAGGTGGTGAGTGCTTTACTTATTTAACTAATCAGCTAAGGTGTAAAATAGTGTGGAAGCCATTCTAATAACTCAGCAGCGGTGTGTCTTTGATGCACCTTCCTTGAATGTCTTTCCAAATGATAAAATTTGATGCTCAGTTTTGCTCATATCAAAAAGTCACATAAATTTGTGTTGCAAAATAAACATGGCAACATATCGAATAATATTACAACCATTAAAATAGGCCCATTTATATTTGAGTACTTGTACTTGATATGTCAGTACTTGATGTACTTAAGTACTTTGTACATAAGTGAGTACTTGAACTGTACTTGTTATTTATTTTGGGTACTTGATGTACTTGAGTACTTGATCAACTGTACTTGACCCCAACCCTGGAACTTACTAGTATTTATAACATCTTGGTTGGCTAAAAAGTACCCATACACAATGTGTTGCTATAGCGATCTTTCACCTCTTTATATTTTGAAAATACACAATTTGGCGACGAATTAAAATATATTAGTTTTATGACATACACAGATACCACTTTTACCGTTTTTAAAAGACCAATCAATAAACCTTCAATTTGGTGAAATAGAGAACGTTTTTCATTAGATGATTTGTTGATTTGATATTTTTTATACAATTTCTGAGTTCTGACTGTAGGCTAAATATACTACAATAAAGACTAAAACGTGAGGTATAACATTATTAATTTAGATGTACTTTGAGAAAAAAATTCAGAGCTTGGGCATTTTGATAACATGAAACCACAACTAACTGCATATCAGTTAAGCAATGAAAATTGTACATTCCCTGTAAATAAAATGAAAAACTGACAACAAATAAAAAAATGGAAAGAGCACAGGATCATAACATAACAACAAACTGCTTGACCACATTAAACAAACAGGCACATCTTCAGCGCTACCTGGCAGGTGCGCTACACACACTGGACATGGTCACCATAGTATTAAAGTTGCACAACAAGTACATGTGCTTTCCGAAAGCTTACTTCCGTCGATCTTTATCAGAATTGCTGTCCGTTTCTTTTGCCTTTGCTGACCGGGCAAACTGCACCACCATTGGCCGGCCATGCAGGACAAAGGCATTTGTGTCCGAGAGTGCCTCTTCAGCAGCCTGGACTGAGGGCAGGGTGATGAAACTTTGACCTTTCATCCGACCCTCCTTCATCAACCGAATGTCAAACGTGTTCTTTTCTATCTCATCTTCCCATTTTACATATCTGCCGAAGATGTAGTGCATGTCTTTCTCCGAGACCTGTTTGGGGAGGTTCTTGATGTACAGACGCGAGCTCGGTTCTCCTGCGCTGTAGTTTCTGAACACACTGACGTGTTTCATCTCGGAGCTCTTCATCCGTCCTCTCCGCAGCCGCCTCGATGAAATGAATTCTCCCGCTCCCCACTCCTCCTCTGGCTCCTCTTCCTCCGGCTCTTCAGCTTTAGGGACTGGCTCAATCTTACCAAAACCACCCTGCGTTTCCTCTGCCAGTTCATTCTCAGTCAAGCTCAATATGTCAGTAGGGGCTTCCGCAACTAATTGTGGCACAGCCATTGCACTGTTTTCCTCCGAAGCGGTCTTCTCATTGAACAGCTCGGCAATCGCTGTAGGCAGTTTGAATCCAATCTTTTTTACTACACCAGTTGGCAACTGTTCAAACACATCCTTAGGATCAGGAGCTAGAGATGGTTGCAACTTTGAAGAGATAGCAGCGACTTTCTGTAGCTTGGGTCGTTTCACTTTCTTGTGCGACAGTCGGGCCGGACGCTTAGGTGCAGAGGCTTTTGCAATTCCCTCTTCGTCGCTCTCTATCTCCGATTCTTCTGTGCTCGATACGTCCATCTCTTCCTCTTCCAATATGTCTGGTTCAAATGGTTTCACCTCTTCGATCGGCTCCCCCATGGGCAGCGGGGGTGTCGCCATTACTGCCCCAAATGGTGCAGGTAAGTTCATTTTGTTCATAAGGTGCAACACCTGAACATAGAACTTTGGCACTGTTGCCAGGGCATTTGCAATATTGGTGAGGATGCTAACAGATGGAGGCTGGTACATGTATTCAAATGTTGGATTCATGGGGTAAGCAAAATCTAACTTTGAACTAAAACTGTTAATCTTATCTGTGATTTTCTTGATGTCGGGAGCGAGATTTGCCAACTTTTTGTTGTTTGTGTTGGCTTTCTTGTTGCCTACAGTCTCCAGCTCTGGAAGCGGAGGCACCTCCAGCGGTGGAGGATGATGTTTTGTGTATTTTCCGCAGGAAAATTCCACAACCAGCTTGCAACCAAGGATGTCTAATTGGTGCAATCTTTTTAGGGCAAGATTCGCCTCATCATGATCGTCAAACCCTGCGAATGCTGTGTGCTTCAGGCGTCCCCTGTTGCCCATGCATCGCACTCGTGTCGCTCCAAAGTGTTTCAGTAGATTTTCCTGTTCCGATGGTGACAGCTCCTCCGGTAGATGGCGCACTATCAGTGTGCTTTCTTCGGTCTTATCAGCCATCTTGTTGTCACTGGGCAGTGGAAAGTCTCTACAAAGAAGCAAAACACTTCACAAAAACAAGATATTGACAACGATGTGCGGGACACTGCGTGCAACTACAATACTTATGTTGCTTTGATTGATCACCAATGAAGAGTTGTTTTGCAAAAACAGACACAGTGTGTGAGTGTATGCATACGTAAATGTGCGCAGCCAATCATATTTTACACGATATACAGCTTGGGCCAAAACGACTGTTCTTCAAATTCCGTCGCTAAAAATTCCAGTACTAGCATGGACCAAAATGGCCATAGCTGCATTCAATATATATATATTATATATATATATATATTATATATATATATATATATATATATATATATATATACACACTGGGCTAGCTCTGATGTTGCAAACTTTCTAGCCATTTTGGCTAAAGCCCCCAATTTTTCTTTAGCCAAATACAAATTACTTTAGTCCAATTTTATTACATGCATGCATCAAGACAGCAACAAACGCTCATGTATTCTGCATGCTTTTCAACGAAAATGCTGGTGGTCAAATTGGCTCAAATGGGTAACTTTTGTTTAGCCAAATCCGATGCCATGTGGCCTATGGCCCAAAGGTAGCGCTAGACTAGATATATATGATCATTTCTCTCGAAACAGTCACAAATGGGGTTCAGAAGTATAACGTATAACTTTGTACTTTCTGTCATATAATGAGACCATATTGAACTAATCAGGAAATATGATTTGGCAGACTAACTATTAAAATTTAGCATTTGACAGCTAGGTAAGTTGTTAGAACCTAAGGCAGGCAGCTACTTTGACATTAAGTTAACTGCGCATCAGTCTGCACATTGTGGTCGAAACGTGAAAACAACACAAAAGATATACTGTCGACTGAAACTGCGTCCTTTATGCCAATAGTAAACACATAATATGTTTTGTAAAAGAACGTTAATTAATAATTGAAAAACCTATAAAATTAACGTACTATCAATAGCAGGACGAAGAACACTTAGCTTAGCACTTGTGTGATTTTAAGATTTAAAATTTAATTACTTTTATTTTTGGGTAATTGGCCACCTTAAGGCATGAAACCGCAGCATCTGCACACAGTTCCTTGTAGTTTGAAAGGTCATTACACATATTTAATATATAATTACTTGTGATATTTCACTTTCTATGCATGTACAATAATATGTTTGTGTTTATAAATGTGACATTATATTATAATGTGTCATTACAATGGAAAGGCATGTTTTAACTTTAAAATGGGTTCATTGAGAAGTACATAAGTTGGTCTTTGGAGTTATAGACATGCATAAACATAATGTAATTTCCAGTAAAATAGCATATATTACTTGGGAGACCACTGACCATATAGTTATATTTTTGCATGTTCCATATTATCTTGACTAGTGCTAACCTATGGAAACTTCATGAATAAATTAGTTATTGATGAATTATCAAAGTCATGGTGTAATGATTTAGTTAGGTTGTATTATGCTTACGAAGCATTGGCGTTACTGTATATGGTTTACAGGGTACACGCATCTTGATGTGTCGGTTAAGAAAACACAGGAGACTTAATGCTGTAGAAAGTTACTAGAAATGTAACAAACAACATGACTATGCAGGGCTGGGTCCAATTACACAAAATTATATCAATTACAATTACATTAATTTTTTTTATTTCAATTACAATTACAGTCATAATTTTTCAAATCAATTACAATTACACTGTTTCAATTTCAATTACAATTATATTATGCGGAACCAAATATATTCAGCATTTGTTAATTATGTATTTTTGCGCGTTTTGCTGAATTTCAATATTTTGTGCACAACTGATAAACAAATATAACGGTAATGTTTGTACATTTGGTTGAATTGTGACTTTGAATAAAAGATAGCCGTTTAAAACATATTTTTATTATATAAAAATACAATGCAATATCCAGACATAATCCTACAGGACATATTCCAATGCAGACATTTATCCGTGGGCATTTCTTAAATTTGTCCTTGGAAAATACTAATAATAGGGTATGATGTGTTTACTTTGAGGTTGTAGCTCCTGCTCTAAGCTGACATTCTTAATTGGTCTGCCCTTTGCTTTGTGTGAGTTGGGAATGGGAAGAGAGGCCATATAAACGGTCCTTGCCACCTGACCTGTCTCCAACCCACCACAACACAAGGGGTGTAATTGGCTTGCCAACTCTGCAATGTTTCACTGCGCTGATATTTTCTGAAGCAATATCAGGCTACAGGTCTTTCCATGTTGTTTGAATACCAGCTTAGCCTTTGTCTGACATCCATGTTGTTTGAATACCAGCTTAGCCTTTGTCTGACAATGTCTGTGCATTGTTTATTGCTTCCTGGCTGTTACCAACTTACTGAAAAGGCTAATTGCTAAGGCTACCCACCACTAGCACCACTGACCAGTACCCACCAGACAGTGAATACTGAGACTTAAATATAAATATATAAGCAGGTGTTATTATTAGTCTTGATTTTGAACTCATGTGAAACTTAAATTATATTGTTATCGACAATTCGTTCAAGTAGTTTGTGATATGAAACGTACTGTAATTGATTGTAATTGAAATAAATTTTCAATTATACAAAATATAACAATTACAATTACAGCAACATGTTGAAACCATAATCAATTACAATTACAATTACACAATTTTGCTGTAATCAATTACAATTACAATTACATAATTGGACCCAGCCCTGAACATGAGTTGGCCAGAAATGTTAATATTGTTGTTAGTAATTCCTGAAATATAAGCCATTATAGCTAAATATTAGTAGCATGTCTTACATACATGGTTCAAATTGTAAAAACTGTTTTAAAAACGTCATCACGTATATATTGTACAAAAAGGAGCAAAAATTACCTATTTATTGGAGACGGTACTGTATGTTTTCATGGTACATAATATAAGTAGGGTTTCCCTAAAAGCCCTAATCAAGACACATACTTACAACTTGATAGCACCCATCTACTCATTTTAGTGAAGGAGTAATGTTCCTAAATATGGTTTGTGACCGTTTCATGAGAAATGACCATATGTATGTATGTATGTATGTATGTATGTATGTATGTATGTATGTATGTATGCATCCATATATATATATATATATATATATATATATATATATATATATATATATATATATATGAGGGCTGGGGTCAATTCCAATTCCTTTAAATTCAATTTAATCAATTCCAATTTTGTTTTCAATTATTTTTTTTTCAATTCAAATTCCAGCTCAAAATTGTCAATTCAAATTCAATTCAAATTCTAAATTAATTCTATGGGAGTTTTTTCAAAGCAAATGCATGGGATAATAGTCTATGTTAGCCAGATAAAAATGTGGCTAGAATATTTTCGAGCCATGATCACTACTGTGTGGCAGTAGTGACTTTTTCAAAAGTATTAGTAATAGATCGTAAAGTAATAGATAATAGTCTATTACTTTTCTATTACATCTATTGCTGCAAATTTACAAAATATCAGGTTTGTTTGCACGTTATTCCAACTATGTATCTAAAAATTATACATTCGATGTTTGTATGTCGTTATTTTTTATTATATATTTATGTTGAATACAAAAATTTATTCTTCACGCATCTGTATGGTTTAAAAATTAATTAGAATTAATTAGTAAGAAGAATTGTTAGAATATTTGTTAAAAAAGGATAATAAATAATTGTATAACATTTCCCAGTTACGCAAGTCGCAAATAGTCGAAAGTTAGTAAAATCATCAAAATAGCGATGAGATCAAATTATAGAATATATAGTCGTTTCAGCCCAGTGCTTGCATACTCGGCGGCCAAATGATCTGTGTATGCAATTCATCGTTTGAGAATGTGCCGACTGCCGAACCCATAAGGGGCCGAAACATCCGACACCTGTACATTCAGTGTCACAGACACAGTGATTCACCTCCCGCCGCCGCCAGAAACCAGACGAGGACAGGGTACGGAAAAATAAGTACCAAACAAGCTTTAACATTACTAATATGTCCGTACTTATTTAACAAGTATTCATCTTACCCGAGACTCAAAAATGTTAATTATCTTTGTGCATTTCTGAAACGGCCGACAAACTTCCATCAACAACCTCCTTTATCGTCCATGATGCCAACGAGAACCAGCTTTTAGTCTTCGTGTCATTACAAAAAAACACAATATTACATTGCTTTTATTCTTTCAGTTGACACCAATACGAAATAATGTTGACATTAATAATTACATGCAACTAAGTAAAACGTTAAACACAAACACATTTCAGACATGTAATGCTATTTTATGCATTCTTATCTGCGGTAGATGGCGCCAAGAAAACGTCGTTACCGCCACCTACTGGATAATTAAAGACGCCGACTCAAACAGTTCATAATTGTTTTTTCCAGTGAAACCAATGCGAAGTCATTCAGGCAATTCACCCAGGCAATTCCACACTGTGTGCTAAGTTACGATACCGTTTTAATTTAGTGTACTCCACATAACCAGATCACGTAACCCGAAATACAAACTATACTCTCTTCATGGCCACATATTCGTAAAGACTAAAGTAAAGGAGGACAATGCGAAATATCTTGGTCATAAATAAAACACTGTCCTGGAATAACCATACAAATGATGTCACAAAGAAAGCAAATGCATCCTTAGGTTTCCTACGAAGAAATCTCAGAATTGGCCAGGAAAAATAAAAAAACGGTGCTTATTTCACTTTAGTTAGACCCCATGCAGTTAGAATATGCCGCTGCCATATGCATGGGACCCCTACACACAAACGTACAAAAACAAAATAGAGATGGTCCAAAGACGGGCAGCACGGTATGTTTGTAACAACTACAACCGTAAAGCAAGTGTCAGCACCATGATCAAACACTTGCACTGGCGCAGCCTCCAACAAAGAAGAACCGACATCCGCCTTGTCATATTTTATAACACATTACATGGTATAATCGCCCTGGACCTCTTCCTCCAACTTATACCCCTGGTGAGACCCTCCCAACACACGCATTCTGAAGCTTTTCAACTCCCCGTAATCATTAAGCAATTCATCCAGTATAGCTTTTTACCCCGTACAATAGCCAATTGGAATAACCTGCCAGCCAATGCAGCTACAACACCAAGTTTGGAGATTTTCAGACAAGATCTCCAGCTTGCAACATTAATTGATATTGCATTTTTCACGCTATCAACTCTTCCTCTCCTCAAATTGCACGCACGCTATCATCTTTTCTCTTTCTTCCAAATATTTTATTACTTTCTCTTACAGCACTTTAGCACGTGTGCACACACACCGAGTCTATAAGCCTTGAAGAGAGGGTTGACTTGTGCCCGGAAGAAGAAGTAATCAAGACTGTGCACTTTTGTTTGTTTTGTCACATGCATACAGTAGCATTTTCGTCAAATCCTACAATTTTATTTTCGAGAAAATCGACATGGTCGTGGCCGTCATTTGTCACCCAAACAAACCGGATTTAATCTTCGTATACAGTGGATCCTTTCATCATTGACACGCGCACATATGCTACCAAACAGCGACTATAGAAATTGAAACCTGCAGGAGAAATGGCATAGTGTGCAAATGTGGTCTTTTCCCCGTTCAAAAACTATTTTTAAAGGTAAAAAAATCCTCGAAAGTGGGTATAGTCTACTACACACACAGTCTCAAAATCACTGCCACTGGCATTTTGTTTGCGACATGAACCCGGAAATAAAAAATTACCTGTCCCAGAATGTAGGATTTCAAAACTAGTAGTTTTTACCTCTATACTGTAAAGTAATTTGTGGCTGTGTTTATCTGTTCCTTTATATCTCTGTCAGTGTCGAATGCATGCGGCTGAAACTGTAACAAAACTTGACTGGGCAGTTCAAGCTAGGTGTCATAAGCTCTGACAGTGGCTGCCTTTTCTCCTGTGCACTGTGGCTAGTTAATATATAACATGCATTCTTATATCACACATGATTTGTTTTCTGTGTATTTGCATCAAAATGAAAATAGTGATTGAGAGTAGCGAAAGAATTTGGGGGTAGAGTGGGTCACTAACTGTTTTTACTTTTGTAAACTTTTTTATGAACAAAAAGTATTTCAGCACCAATGCAACATGAATTTGTTGATGAAAACAACTTTATTATTAAATAATTTTTATACTTTTTAAACGGTTTTTAACAAGACAATACACAAGCTCTTGTGCAGCTTTATTTTTCATTACATTTCAGAGATACAAAATCAGTGTGGATTAAGCATCAACTTCTTTGAAATCAATTAAAACATCACTCTCTTGATTTACTATAGCCATTAATATGCTGTAAAATTATTGAAGCAACATTAACGTTAACTGCATTTATACAAAATATATAATTACATTATTAACCAATAATCTGTGTACATGAACCAAAACATGCAAATACATTCAATAAAATATAAGTTTTCACAATTTAACAAGAAACCAAGATGGTATACCACAAACCCAAATGGCATGTGGACGAGGAAGCCATTTGCTTATCAAAACTCACTGGGAGAAGTTTGGGCAAGTATTTCTAATCCCCACTATATAAATGAATACATGGCTCTCGGAACGGGGGGGGGGAGCTGGTGTTGTATCCACGGGAAATGTAAATCCTCATTCATAGCACAAAGGAAACTGGTTATATCTACCATATTAGCTCTGAAAAGAACATCTTCAACTAGGGTTAGCCGGAGAATAAGAAAACGTCCTTGGAAAATGATTATGTGAAATAATCATGTGCTTGTGACAGAGTGTTCAATAGTGTACCGATTTGCAGATAATCACCAATCGGCGATCCTCCTTGACATACAATAAGACACTTGCTTAGGGTAAAGTCCTAGTCATGTAACCATTCCAAGTTGCCAACATACTACACATTACATTTCATAGCTGAAGGACTAGTCTTCTACTAGGATGTGACACTTCCAGACGGATCAAGGTCTAGATCAGCTACTGTGTACTACAACGTCAAGCACTCATGACTGTCTAACACACAGCTATACGTACTGACGTCTGTAGTCTGTCAACAAACACTCAAACTGAAGGAGACAAAAACAGATGCAATAATTCAGAGTTGGTTACCACGTAACTTATGTGCACCCTCTACTTCTAAGTGTGATCAGATGATAAACATGTTGCAACCTGTGCAGTCCACTATTTCTATGGCTGACAACTTATCACAAGAAAATATACATTGTTGTAATTGTAACAAATATCCTAAGTTAAAAAATCACACCATGTGCTGGAATGTATTAGAAAAATAACTAATATAATGGCGTATGTTTGATCGTTGCTGTACAAGCAAGAACGATACAGAAGTGTCAACAATTATCAACTGTTTGCCATAGGATAATCTGTGTGTAGCCTCTCGGCATGCGTTGTCTACACAGACACCTAGTTCTTCTTCTGCTTCAGATGGCAGTCATAGATGCCAGCACCATGTTTGTCCTTTACCAAAGTCATTGTGTCAATCACTTTACCCTTCTGAAAAAATAAAACAACAGGGGAATCAACAGAGAGAAAGATATCAGTTATGTACTGCAACGAACCACTTGTTTTAATAATAATAATAAAATATTTATATAGCACCCAATCAATCAAGATTACTCTCAGGTGCTTTACATACATACAATCATAACTTTTTTAAATATTATGAATTATAATAAAAATAAATATATTAAAATATATATTAATTATATTAAAACAATGCCAATAATAAATATTCTAAAATATACTCCATGCAACAGTTCTAAAGACTTATTCATTTCTACAAAAAGGATCCTACTAAACTCACAGAAAGAACATACAATAAGGTGGAATGAGACAATTGCAGCACATTAGATATGTAATAAATAGAACGTCCAAACAAATGAATGCAACGGTTACAGTGAGCTTTATACCGGGTTGCAATCGTTAAGTTCATAACATGAAGTTGTCTCTCGGCAGAAGTGAAATGGGAGTTGATATAGTGAAATAATTTGTTAAATTGTCATAAATTTCACTAAGAAAGAAGAAACTATAATAAAACAAAATATAATTATTCTGATATTGCACTTATCCACTGATAACTTGACAATGCTATACAGTGCCACATCCAATACAGTTCACAGCGATTTACAGAAAACATGTTAAAAAATAATATGTTGTGCTAAGACACTACTTGTAATATCATAGATAAATTGTATATAATATTTTGTATATCATGAAGAGGGATGCGCAACAGTCCACTCAAGTGAAGAGACTGTTTGAGCAGTGTCCATTAGTAGCAACGGCCACTCACCTGGTCATCAGAGACTTGCTCCAGGAACAGATGGGTGTTGTTCTGGATGGTCACTCTAGTGTAGCCGTAGTCATCACTGTGGAAGGCTGTCCAGGGGAACCCCACTGGTTCAAACGGGTCGACTCCCTCATGACAGCCCTACAGACACCCATTTACTGCTTCATTTTTCAAAATGGTGTGACCTCCCAGAGGACAGCGGGGGGTCAATATGGCCTATGCATTTAAGTCATGTAAGTCAAGTTCTTGCAGTTTTTTTTATTAAATCATTTGTTTAAAATCAGTGATTTAAACCACTCAAGAAGTAATTGATTTTGATTGTTTTGAAATTATTCAAATGCATAAATAACAAACTGACATAAAACGTTACTTTTGAAGGTTGTAAATTTTAATTACAAAAAATCTACAAATTTTTCCATATAGATAGAAGTCTAAAATCAGCTACCCTCATATATAAAAAGTGTTTCCATCACTGGGAAATGTTTGGCATTATTAGCAAACATGAATCAGACAAGGATAGTTTGCACCGTACTGAGCTGGTGGCTACCACAAAGCTACTCTTAAATAAAGGCCTGTGTGTTTTTCTTTAGAACTGAAATGGCCCAAGATGTGTAACCTCACCCTAGATCATGATAATAAACTTTATTTAAACACTCGTTTCCAGAGAAAGACCCTGTTCAGGAGTGTTTACATTTGGCTAAAATGTTAAGAATAAAGATTATTGACTAAAAGAGCTACTAAGAATTAAAATTTAATGCTGAAATCTGGGACTAATAAAGACTAAAAGTACCTAAAAACTTAACTAGACAAACTAAACCACATACATAAATGAATAAATAACTAGAATAAAAATACAATTATTAGACAATGAAAAATAAGAAATAATAGATGCATGACCTTCCCCTGGTGGTTCATGTATAAACTACTTACAGCAGATCCAGTGACAATGTTGACCGGGGCGCCGGGGTTGTCGTACGGGTTGCTACTAGACTTTGTACCATTGCACACCTAGAACACATGTAAGTCTTGCATAGTAGGAAGTATAACTGCTGATTTAATGAGAGTTGTGCGGTTGGAACTATCATCCCATTCATGGTTATTCTTTGAAATTTCCTTTTTTATCACAAAATGATGTTATGCAGATAAACTGTCAATCCACAAACACAATCCTTATTGACATAAACTTAACACATATTATAGGATTGTAATCTATTGATCTTTTTTAAATTTGTTACAGTCAATTTAACTCTTTTTGTAATGTTTCATGTCTTCATCAAACTGACTACCGTTAGATGGCAACACAGTAGCCATTGTATGCAGGTAGTTAGTCTTACAATGAAAAAAGGTAAAATTGACTGTGAAAAAACAATAAAAATATTATTATGTATTTGGTAGGAATATTGATACTTACAACGAGGTTGTATGTTGGCCAGACTCTCTCATACGAGTGTTCGTGGGCAGTAACGTGAAGGTCGACGCCGTATCTGTACAGTAGCTCCTCCATACCATAGGCATGGATGTCTGGCAGACCAACCCTGATCTACAAACCAAGACACCACTGCCAGTCTAGCTTACACACAATTAATTTATTTGTAATAACCTTCAAAAAGTAAAAACCTTCAAAATGACCTTGATTCAATACTCGCCTTGAAACATGAAACAAAAATGATAACTGTATTTACCTGGGTTTTGTCAATTTTAATAAATAATGTTTTCCCTTTTTGTCTCCAAAACATTACTTTTATTATTACCAGGTAGTAACACATTATAAAATATAAAGCTTTTGACCATGATTTAGTACTAATCAAGGCTTTGTAATAAAAAATTCCAATAATCCAAACAAACTGGCTATGATTGACCCACCAACCCACAAAAATTCGAGGCGATGTACATTCATTGTCAATGCAGTGAATGGAAAGATTTTATAAAAATGTCATCTGGGAAAAAGTCACAAAAATATACCTTTACAATTTGTGCAACAATCCAAGTGGACCCTTGCCCGCCCGCCCGCCCGCCCACAGTCAATTTGTTTTTTGATTATTGGAATTTTTTATATTTATAAAACCATTAGCAAGAAAACAATAGACAAATAGTCAAAACTGAAACTCTTCAGAGTTGGAGGAGACTAGTGCGCACCATGTTCTCCTTGTTGGTGCAGTGCGTTGGGTCGTTACTGTTGGAGCAGTACATGGGACGGTGGCACATGGAGATGATCCATGGCCGCTTGGCTCGATTCTCTGGCTTGTTCGCTTCCTGTCGTCGAACATACAAAACATTGTACAAACACACAACTCATGCACAGGTGTAAAACATAGTGTACTGGACAAATAACTAAGACAAACCTTGAATGCGCCCAGTTACATAAGTAGTTATATTGGTAAGCAATTTAAAATATGAATATCTGGTCGAATATCAACTTGTAGACAGAATCCACTGGTGATACAAGGAAGATTTTGTGTACCATGATGTTACTATCCATAATTAAAACTCCCAGTTGATTTAACCCAAATCACATTTGTTCAAATCAGCAGTGTGTGAACTAGTCTACAAGTAATATGCGCAGTCTGTTTCATAAGAGTGCATACTTAACCACTTTTATCCTTTTTACACTGATTGTAGACCGGATTCGAGAAAAAGTTTGTTCAATGATTTCATCAAAACTAAATCAGAGATTTGCACAAACGAGCAAGTGTGTCACAGTGAACAATAGATGATGGTTCAATTCATCATGAAACGAAACTGAAACTAGCGGAAAAATTAAATTGATGGGGGACCATCCAATAGTACCACCTACCTTGAGGTCGTCCTCCACCCACTTGTACTGGTGGGCGATCTGTTTCCAGCCATAGTTCGTATAGTAGTAGTACTCGGACGAGAAGGAAACAACGTGCACTGGACCAATGTTGAAACTGCACAAAAAAATAATTTTCTAATTATTCTAAAGTGAACAACAATCTGGCGTCTTGTATTTCGTCTGGGGTGGGGCAGCTCAGCGGTTAGAGCACCTGTCAGTTAAGAAGTCCACTTGCTACCATTAAAAATTTGGGCAATTTCGTACACCCCACTTTGTCTCAGTTCACTAAGCTATACAAATGAGTAACTGGCAGCTTGAACAACTTTTGCACAGCAATTGCAAAGTGGCTGGATGCTTGAATACAGGGTTGAAAAAAATCATGATTAAAAAAAAATCGGATTTATTAGATTTAAATCGGATTTTTTTTATTTATTTGATTTATTTTAATCTGGTATATAGACATTTATATAGATATTTATAAACTCTTTCAAACGTGTTCTATTCTAATCGATTTGGGTACTTGTCTTAACAGAGAGTACATGATTTTTGCTTATATAAAGACATTAGACAATGTCCACAAGGTCTCACCCCCTGTAGTTGCATAATCTGTCTTGGAAAGGAAAGCATGCTGTGTGTCTGTGGCTGTGCTAATTATTGTTTGTTGAGAGATTTAACAAGATTTAACAAGATTTGCCATCCAAGCCAAAGGCCCAGATGGCAAGTGGACAAGGAAGCCATTGGCTTATCGAGAGTCCAACAATGTTCATCTACTTATAGCCCGCCCTCCTGAGATATGTGTCAACCTTGTTTTTAAACATATTCACGCTGCTAGCAGTTACACAATCTGTAGACAATTTGTTCCATTCATTTATTGTCCTCTGTGAGAACGAGTGCTTCCTGATGTCCAATCTACATTGATCCTTTACTAATTTTACCTCATGTCCTCTAGTTCTGCTATCCTTCTTGAGTGAGAAAAACATATTTCTATCAATATTTTCATACCCATTCAATATCTTAAAAACTTCAATCTAATCTCCTCTTAACCTCCTTGTCTCTAGAGTTGTTAAACCACATTCTTTCAGGCGTTCTTCATAACTAAGGTCTCTCAGTTCTGGAATCATTTTAGTTGCTCTCCTTTGTATGCGTTCAAGCGTATCTATATCCTTCTTACGATATGGTCTCCATGCTTGTATACAGTATTCTAAATGAGGTCTAACTATTGCTTTATAAAGAGGTATAATTAACTTTTTTCCCTTGTATGTTATGTTTCTTCTAATCAATCCAAGAATTTGATTACCCTTTGAAGCTGCAATACCACACTGCTCTGAAACTTTCATATCAGCGCTTATTGTAACTCCTAAGTCCTTTTCTTTT
This sequence comes from Lamellibrachia columna, assembly GCA_963662155.1. NCBI lineage: Eukaryota > Metazoa > Annelida > Polychaeta > Sabellida > Siboglinidae > Lamellibrachia > Lamellibrachia columna. Next base: position 44,757,136 of record OY759262.1, on the reverse strand, counting down.
ACAGTAGTACCCAGAACAGTATCTCCCATTTTATAGTTTACATTCAAGTTCCTATGTCCTGTATGTAGGCATTTACATTTCCCAAAATTGAACAACATCTGCCATTTCTCAGACCATTTCACTAATCTGTCTAGATCGTTTTGTAAATGTTGTTTATCACCATCAGTATTACCCTTTCTAAACAGTTTTGTGTCATCCGCAAATTTCAGTACGTTACTTGTTATACTGTCGTCCAAGTCATTGATATAAATTAAGAATAATATAGGTCCTAATACTGATCCTTGAGGTACCCCACTCAAAACCGATTTCCAATTTGAAACTTCTCCATCTACTACAACTCGTTGTCTTCTGTCAGTCAGCCATTGTTCTATCCAGTCAGTTATGCTATCCCCGATACCATGGGCTTTTAATTTAAGTAGTAATCTTTGATGTGGCACTTTGTCAAAAGCTTTCTGAAAATCTAAGTAGATAATATCTACTGGCGATCCCACGTCTATCCACTTAGTGATTTCTTCCAAAAAACATAAGAGGAGGAGAGAGGGTGGATTAGCACCTGTCCAGGGCTCTGTGTACTTTAAGGGTCTCCAACCAGACTGCAAACTGGTACAGTATTAAACAATTGTAGCCCAGACTGTCTCATTTGAGTCAACATACTGAATTGGTAACAACTAACACAAGCTCTAAGTAAGTGGACTTTAACTCAGGGCTTCTGACTTGAAAAGATACTTGCTCTGAAGACAAGTTTGTGTGGCTTCACTGCATTCAGAAAGAGAATAACTCAAACATACACAATGTCATTAAATATTTGACTGTCAGGCTATCTGGTGACAATACAACTACACAAGTGTGTGCACTTTGTGCTTTTGTATTAAAAAAACATACAAAACTTTGTTGATCTTGATGCTTGTAAACAATTATTTGTGTTAAATTCATATAAGCGATAAAAAAAATCAGAAGTAAAAAAATTATAAAACAATGATTTTTTTTGGAGTGATTTAAATCATGATTTAAATCAATGGTTTAAATCAAACAACCCTGCTTGAATAGAAATTGAAATGGTGTTTGGGTGAACAAGTTTACGGTGGGTAAAGTGTAGTGCACACTGAGCAATGAATGTTTGAGGGACGAGGTAGAAACTGAACACTTTGCATTGCATGCAAAATGTTAACAGCTACAAACATCCAATGCTCACCTGAAGAACATCCCATGTCCGTCTCCCCCGGGCATTGTGAACCTGCTCATGTAGTTGGAGAAGTTGCTGAAAGAAAATTAGGTATCATCAGATAGTTCACATGAAGTTACACATCACAAAGGAACAACATAACAAGTACCAACGGCAAATATTACAAAATTACATTGAACCTAAATCCTAAATGATGTGCCAATGGCCACTTGTTGAAAGTGTCACATAATTTTATTATACCCTAGTAGATTTAACAAGATGGCCAAAGAAAAAACGCCAGATGGCAAGTGGACAAGCAAGCCATTACATTACCGGGAGTCCAATGATTATTCATCTATATCCCCTATAAAATATTTGTCAATTTTGTTTTTAAATGCATTTACACAAAATAGGTTACACATGCACAATATTTGCATGTAAAACATCTAGTTTTACAATATAAACCAACCCAATCCTAGCTAAGCCCAAAATATTGCTTGCTCTGTTGATGACTTTTGTTCATGATATCAACAATTATGGTTTGCTGCACCCTGAGCTCATGTTCTTGAGTATTTATGTGCTATATAAGGTTTTTTGTTATTATTATGCAACCGGCTTTTCTGTACAAAGGACCCGTTTGGCGGTGATCAGAAGGACTCACTAGGCATTCTCGTGGTTTCCAACACAGGTCATGTACGGCACGTACGCAGCAACCGACTGCACCTGGTTCATGAAGGCGTCCCCAACAGCCGCATTGTCCTACACAACACAATGAGAAAACATTCAGAATAATCAAATCTATAAACAGCATTGACGTTACGAGATCTATTGACAACATAATGGTCATGGATGACACCATAAGTGAAATTGGCTGAGGTCCAGGATTAAAGCCCTGGAAGGGGAGAGGGGAAAGACAGTTGTCAGAGTACCAGTGTTAGTCTCAGTCATCAAAACAAATCCACATTTAACAGCACAGTCACTACTGAACTAGCCTAATTTTGAAAGAAAATACACTATCTTCAGAGAATTATCACAATTTATTGTGGCATTGGGACAGCCATACATCAGTATGACTTCATGCTGTAATCTCTATAAATGATCATATACATTAAAATGATCATATACATTAAAATGATCATATACATTAAAATGATCATATACATTAAAATGCACCAAGAAAAACAAGTAGAAATTATGTAGCTTTGTAATAATATTAGTGTAAAGTAACTGTCTTAATTTCACAGGTTATGTCTATACCCAATTTGTTATAATTATATCGTAAATCACCACTCACCGAATCCATGTTGTAGGCAAAATCACCTGCAGAAACATAAAGATACTTGCTACAGCTCAAGCAAACTAACCAACTGTCATCAAATTATACTTGCTGAATATTTATTCATGAGTGTTGAACGTTTTTAAAACTTTCACTTTGTAAATGTGTAATCATGACATTAACAAACAAATTAACAATTAAAACAACAAAGTGTAAACAATTTATGTTCATTGGGTTTATATTTTAGTATTAACTCTAAAGTATAGAATGTAAAGCAATAGTTTTTTTTTCTTCGGTTTACGGAAATTTTTTTATTACAAATAATCTGTTCTACTAATAATCTATAAAAAACAAATCTAATGTCTGAAAAACGAAATGTTAACAAAAATCAAATGGCAGAGAAGCATTGCAACACCGAAAATATATTCACAATGACGGGGAACACCTTTCACGATAGCGTTGTACTGCATTACTACGCAGACAACTCATTGTTCTCCGACTGTTAATACAAAATTAATGATCAGTCTTGTGCAAAATTGGTGTGAATAATGTTCTGTAAGAGAAGTGATTTTCATAGTCTTGAAAGTTTCAAAACAAAATATAGACAGACTATTTCCAGGCATAGCCGTCAAGCTGTAATGTGTTGCCAACATGTTGCTACGAACTATATTCGTTCACCGTGAAAGAGGAACATATCGTCTGGTTACTGTGATTCCAGTACACATCAGTATTATATCTATCTGACTAAATCATGTCCTTAAACCAGCAAATATCAATGCTAACATAGTTTATTGTGCCTTTGACACTAATGGAAATGGCAACATATATGTGACCTGGTGACCCTGCCGGATTGTAGCGGCAAATTAAGGGGATGTGTCAATATTACAAATGGTCACGTTTTGTCAACAATATGTAAAACGCCAGTGAAAAACTGTAAATTTCGACACAAAAACAAACATTTGTTGTTATTGCGTTTTTTTAATAACCAGGAAATGATGCTTAATTTATTATTTTAGAAAAACTACAATACCTACGACGTTGCAATTTGGCGTATGAACGCGTTTTGCTTAATTCATTCAGGGTGGTGTAGCAGACGTAATTCATTTATGTTAACCAAAATATATCTTAAACGTATCACTGACACTGTCATACTTACATGTGGTCATTTATTTCTTTGGGGATTTTCTCAAAACTAAATAATTTTGCATTTTGTGGCTATTTTTTACATTTACAAAAAGTGGCTCGGAAAACAGCATTGACCCTGGAAGGAAAGAGGAAAATGGGCAAAAACAACATGCAGACCAAACATTGGATGAAAAAAATTAAGGCTAACATGTTGGGCTATCATGGGGCACAGCCCAAGACAGGGAACTTTCAAAATCTGGCAAGCTTTATGTGCCACACTTGGGCACGAAGATGATAAGTAAATAAGTATACACACCAACATGAAAGATTGCATCGAAGTGTCCTCGTTGCGTTTCCTCCTGCAGTCTGCCAAGCGACTGGGCATTCTCATTGCCCATATCTCCAAACAGAGCCAGTCTGACAGGCCAGTTGGTTCCATTCTTCATAGCCTTGAAGTTGTACATGTTGCTCCAGCCAAGAGGACTGCCGACGTGGTAATCTGCACCAAATGTTGTGTTAATTCTAATTCTTAAATCAATTTGTAAAAAAAAATAGGATTGACCGCGCCCACCCACCCAAATTTGTTGTTGTTAGAAAATTTTAGCAATTGAACATGTATTGCCAATGCAATACACATGTAGATGGAAAGCCATTTACTGCAAAATTCCGACCGGGTAAACGTTCCCTCAACAAAAATATACCTTTCAAATTTTTGTGTGATGTTCCGAGTGGACCCTTGACCACACCTAATGTTTTTACATAAACTTCATGCATGCACAAGTGTGGTGTAAAAATTACAAATTCAGTTCTCCCTGAAAAAATTTTCATAATAGATATGTTACCACTTGATTAAAATAAATTGTAAATTTAACTGCATACTTGCCATAAACGTTACCAATGTTAACAAACAAATTGTAAAAAATTAACTTACTGTACTGACTTCCAGGCACAAGTCCAGTCATTTTAACACGGTGCATGTACAACGCTCTCTTCTGTGACCCGCCATCAACAAACTTTTCCTCAATGCCCTTAGCAACCAGGGTGAGGTTTGTATGGCCATATTCGACGACCGAGACATCGGTTGAGCTGTCCGTCACCCAGGTGGCAACCATTTCGGTCGGCCCATCTGATACAATGCAGCAAAATGAGTATATCCTGAAAACTGCTAAATTGGTGAATGAAATAGGCTGTTAGGCTGTGGTACAATTATTTGATTTTCAAATCATGATGCAAACTTTACGAAAAATTTACCAAAAAACAATCATACATACATACATACATACATACATACATACATACATACATACATACATACATACATACATACATACATACATATATATACACACACATCAATAATATTTTCTATGGGGCTTCCTGCAGAACCATTGGTTACAATGGTTATGGTTATGCAAATTGCTTATCACATATATCATATGTGACACTGTTTTCATACATACATTGTAGACATACATACATTGTAGACAGACATACAATGTAAATTTGTTCATGATAAGATGAGTAGTTTTTACGATAAGACATAACCCATTTCAAGACCCACCCGTCCCCTTAAAGTTAAACACATTCTCTATAGCTGGCTGCCTGCTCTTCTATCAACTGTTGATAAATATTATAACATATGACACTGAAGCAGAGGAATTCAAAGGTGACAATATACTTTATCATGGTTCTGTCTCTAGGGCTGCACATGACACTAAATAATGCAACACCCTCAATCACCTCTGTTCCATAGAATATTAAAATATGTGCCAATGTTTGTTTGCCTGATGGTGTTAGACAAAACTATTAATTCTTTCATCACATGAGAGTGTTCAGTGTTCACACATGGGAGTGCGGCGCTACACAAAGACTCATTTCTACATTCTATAGAATTCGTACTTGAATATCTAAATAAATGCAGTTTTCTGGTTTGAACATCATCACATGCCCCAATAGGGATGAATAGTTCCTCTAGGCCAAAGACTAACTCGTCCAGCATATTTAGATTTTTTTAACGTTATTAAAATGCAATAAACACCTGCAATAAACGCGCATTTTGTGTATATACCAGTAATAATTATTATTAGTATATCACTAAAGTTAATCAATCAATTATTTGCACCATATATATATTTTGTCTGCTTCTTGACGCCAATGTGCAGATGGTATGTCACGGAATACACATTTGAAACAGTTAGTGTGTGTCAGTTTTAAATCTTAAATTATTACTTTCAACACAGATCTGTGTTAACATAACGGAAGGGCCGGAAAGGCAATCAATGCATACATTTTTAAGGGCCTCGTCCTCCACCCTTACTGGGATGGCTGATTTGACTTATGACTGACTCTGCTTTTTAAGTTGAATATGTATATATGTATGTATGTATGTATGTATGTATGTATGTATGTATGTATGTATGTATGTATGTATGTATATATATATATATATATATATAATATGTATATATATATATATATATGCTGGCATACCGATTCATTTATAAGTATTTTATGTTTAATAAAACGATTTAATTCTTAACGCATGTGTGTTTTTCAAGATTAGTTAGAATTAATTTAACAAGATTGCCATCCCAAACAACAAGTTCGAGATGGCAAGTGGACAAGGAAGCCTTTGGCTTATCGAGAGTCCAACAATTTTCTCATCTATGTGTAGCCCACCCTTATCAAATATCTGTCAATTCTATTTTTAAACACATTCACACTACTAGCATTAACACAATCATTTGGCAGTTTGTTCCATTCATTTATCACCCTCTGTGAGAAAGAGTACTTTCTCATGTCCAACCTACATTGCTCCTTAACTAATGCTGCTTTGTGTCCTCTTGTTCTACTGCCTTCTTTAAGTTTGAAGAACATATTCCTATCAACATCCTCATTGTATTCCTTCTAGCTTGTCTATGTCCTTCTTATGATACGGCCTCCGTGCTTGACTACAATATTCCAAATGTGGTCTAACTATTGCTTTGTACAGTGGTACAATTAGCTGTTTCTCCTTATACATGATAGTTCTCCTAATGAGCCCTAGAATTTGATTTCCTTTTGAAGCAGCAATCCCACAAGCCGCAAATAGTCAAGTCGAAAAAATGTGTGCAAATAACGAAAGTAATATTAAATAAGGTCCACAGAGCCCATTTCCCAGCTAGAATTTGATAGTCGTTTCGGCCTATGGAGCTCGCTGGCTTACACCTCGCTGGCTTACACGGTTGATTCGGCCCAGGAGAGCGAGAACACTTCACGGTTCCTCGGTTGAGAAAACGGTTCGTTTGGCCTTTGGGCTGGACCCGTCAGGCGTTACGGGCCGAAACATGCAACACCCACAGTAAGTGACGTTTTTACGACAGCCTTATCAGTTGATCTTGTTTAGAAAAAACAAACTAAGACTTCATGCAGTTCTATATATTGCCAACTTTTTTTACCAAAATTTAACAAAGCAAGCATGCTGGAAAGGACTTTTGAAGCAAGCATTTTTTCGCTCTACGATTACAAAGCAAGCATTTTTTTCGCTCTACGTCTTGTGGGTCTATTGTTCGACGATTCAGTAACTTACCTCCCAGTGCCAAATGAACCTGTTCCGGCTGAGTGTAAATGATTCCTTGCGCTGAAATGACGAACGTTGAAACAAAGAAAAGCGCCAGTGAAACGGGGGCTGCCATGTTGTTGTTGGACGGGCGATCCACGACAACAATAACTCGCCGTCTTGTGACTGCTGGGCTTGCACCTGTGATGACCGTGACCCAGCTAGACGGTGATTCGACCATATGACCACCAGTCAACATAATTATGATCATGACTCACCATGTTATTGTTTACCGACTCACATTGCCTCGATTATCCAGGCTCCGCGATGTGGCGCCACCGTTTGTCGCGCACATCTTCGCATGGGCGCAGAGTGTACTTTTCATTGTAACCGAAATTGTGTATGCACTAGTGCCCTGCGCGGGCCGGGCTTTTGGTCCAAGCCCGGCCCGGCCCGCAGCCCGCGGGCCGGGCCGGGCCTCTACATAATTTTGCGGGCCGGGCCGGGCCTGGGCCTACATACTGCGGGCCCGGGCCGGGCCTGGGCTGAAAACAATTTAAACACATCGGGCTTGGGCCGGGCCTGGGCCTAGTGTGAGCGGGCCGGGCCGGGCCTGGGCTGGGCCTGGGCTGGGCCTGGACATAATACAAATATTCATACAAAACACCGATTATTACTTTATTTTTTAAAATAAAAACTGATTATAAATTGTAATTCCGTTTAATGAATGCTTAAAATTATTTCTTTAGTATTATATAGTTGCAAATTGAGATCTTGCATGGAATCTAATGACCCCATAAGTTCACTTGGCTGGAAGTAGCCAGCCCCAAATGTTTACTTAGAAATATTTGCAATCAAGCCATGATTAACCATCAACTTATCACCCTTTGACCCTACCAGTGGACATTCTATTGTCTAGGTCTTCCCTCCAAACATTGCCCACCTGAAAGACCTGCCCACTGCCAAGTGCACACTAGGCCACTAGCCCACTATCCAGTACCAAACCCAGTTGGTAATTGGTATTTCTCCCCAGTCCTAATTCATTCACACTTATACTAATTCACACATGTCTGAACATGTCTGTCTCAGGCTAGTGACTGCAGGCCTGCTGGAAATGCCACTGGGTGTCAGTGCTAGTGGGTGACATTTAATTGAAATATCATATTAAATTATGTTAACTTAGTTGAGCTAATTCAATTAACAATATAAATTGGGATTGTGGCTTGCATATGGGTTAAGTCAGGGTTAGATAAACAAATATCCTACCCTAACAATAAACCAATACATTAAAGCCAAATATAACAAATGTTACCATATTTAATAGTAATGACACTAAGAAGTTTTTCTTTATTTTCCTTCAGGATATTCGTAAGTTTGAAGAAGTTGGTGGTGCTGAATTTTTAGAACTCATCCAGCACACTATGGACCTTTTTTATTTAATAAAACAATAAGTCTGTTTTATAGTTTATTTGTTTTTCGTCTTTGTTATAAGATTATAGGTTTATCTTCTCTAAACGTAGCGGGCCGCGGGCTTACCCATCTTTGGCCCGCGGGTATGGGCCGGGCCTGGGCCTGAAACTTGCGGGCCGGGCCGGGCCTGGGCCAAACATTCACGGTCTGGGCCGGGCCTGGGCCGGGCCTGGGCCTAAATTCTAGTTTGCGGGCCTGGGCCGGGCCGGGCTTGAAAAATTATTGCGGGCTTGGGCCGGGCCTGGACTCTAAGGGCTAATTGCGGGCCGGACTTGGGATCAAATTCTAGGCCCGCGCAGGGCACTAGTATGCACACAGATTCTGGGTCGTGTATGTAACCGCGGAATCGCATGAAGACGGGAAATGGTGATTTCCTTTATTTTGTATAACAAAAACTATATCAAAAAAACCTGTAAAACATACAAAAATATTATTACTACATGCACTACTACAATGGTTACACAGGATCATTAATCAACAAAGTCAAAAACATCTATTCCCTGCATAACATTGGTACATAATTATTACCTATAGATTATCTCCGACACCAAATAGCAGGTTGGCACCTGTGGTATTTGTATCTAGATTTCTATCCAGCAATACGCCATGACCGACTTAGTACCAATAAGATACATAGGTTTATAGTCTTTAAACACTGTGTCAACTCCTAAGTGGTGAAGTATACAACAAATATACTCAGCTAAAAATGCAGCTACAATTAATAAAAATTTGATGTACTCCATGAATAACACAATATCAGTTATGCTTAACATCCCTTATAACATATAAAGGTACACAATCCTTGGAGACTACGATTACATAAATCAGTACTAATACCCACACACACACATATATATATATATATGCAGTGTCTATAATGTGTTCCTTAAGATAGTTATGGATGACCGTCAAATTAAATGTTTCCTAACCTAATAGTAATACTTCATGACAACCCATAAAACCAAAATAACAAACTGGGCACTGCAGGCCTAATAAAAAATGTAAAACTGTGTCTGAGCACCGACTCAGTGCAACCACATCCTGCATTTTACAGGGGGTCATCTGCACCTGTAAATGATATACAACCAATTATCAGTTGTAAATGAATAAACAAAAGAGTGACTAACTACATTATTATATGTATGCTAACACAATGGTTTCACCAGAAATGTATCAAGATACCAATACTACATTAAATGATCAAACCAACACTAGATCCCTGTTTACAAGTTACTATCTAGTGTGGCCCCAGCTTGCTCTCAAGCACTTAAAAACATTAATAAACTTAACTTTCTAACCTGTTCTACCAGCTACTGGCTACAAGCTTTCAAAATGTCATTAAGCCCTAGCTGCTAACAGACAGCTGGTGGAGACATTCCTCCCTAACGTCCAGACAGTTCATTTGCTCCCCATCTTCTTAGCACATCAGTAATCTGAGTCACTATTAAGTAATTACAACTGAACATATAAATATGTTTACATAGAAAGATGGAAGATTCTCTAGTAGACATTCTGGTACCATTGTAAATTGAAAGAATTCATTTTCTAAGGTATAACAAAGTATTTAGAAACTTACCAAAACAGGATTGTTGTTGTCTTGACAGTGGGATCAGCCTGGCCCACTGGGACACAGCCCCTCCCCTGACCACATGTGACCACTGTCTCTTGGGTAAATTTTGTATTTAAACAACTTAATTATTAGTAACAGGACCAGCAACGGACACAATAAATGCAATTAACCATAAGACAAATAGTTATAATAATAATAACTAATTAACTAGATTATCTATAGATTACCCAGGGTGCTGCCATATGGTGGCAAGTAATGGCACCATCAACCCTGTGCTCCTCAGGTATCCTCGCGTGACCTTTGCTGGGTGACCGGTGGGGTGATTGGTGGGGCAATTATAAATTACTAATTGTCCAGTAACCATGCCGGTTACATACCCACCTGATTAAATTGTTGCTATCCCATGAGCAACTGAACAAATATAACCAAACTTTTTGCAATAGTGGTCATTCAAATTTTCCGCTGTCGTAGGACAGGGTCCACTGGATCCCTTGTCACAAGGAAACCCAAGGCCTTAAAAACCTTCCCCAATGCAATCACCTCACATTCTACATAGCCGAGATCGGGCACAGGCAACCCATTTGCAGCCTTGATGGAGATCCATCCTGTGATATCCTTCAGTGTCTGTCCACATGGCAGCAGGTGGTTCCTGAAGAATCCCTCGGTGATGGTGGACACTTCTGCTCCGGTGTCCTACAAACAGTTTGCCGACTGCCCACTCACCTTCACCTCCACCACTGGACATTTACCGATGGCTTTCTCCATCAACGCTTCCACATCTGATGGGTCCTTTAGATCGCCCTCCCCTACCTGGACTTGTGCAGAGGTGGCATCTAGTTTTCCGTCTTTACAATCTTCTGGGGACAATTGGGGCTGATATGGTCCACTGATCCACACATATAACAAATCCGTATCTCGACAGTAGTAGGTAGGTGGTTTATGATACGCAAGAGCGGTGGTTACTAAAAATAAACATTGGGAAAAACCCACACATCGCTGACGTAGGGTTTAATTTTAATTTTAATTTTAATTTTAATTTTAATTTTAATTTTAATTTTAATTTTAATTTTAATTTTAATTTTAATTTTAATTTTAATTTTAATTTTAATTTTAATTTTAATTTTTATTTTTATTTTTATTTTAATTTAATTTAATTTAATTTTAATTTTAATTTTAATTTTAATTTTAATTTTAATTTTAATTTTAATTTTAATTTTAATTTTAATTTTAATTTTAAATTTTAATTTTAATTTTAAATTTTAATTTTAATTTTAAATTCAATGAAAACCTAGGGAAAACTCCACATATCGCTGACGTGGCGGTTATTGAGTACGGTATCAATGAATGAGAGAGCTAATCAATCAGGGTTCAGTGCGTTATCGGTGAATGGTATAAAGAGCTGTGATTCGTCGGTTATAGTTTTATAAAAGTTATGCGTATGAGTTTCATAAAAATCGTGGATGATTAATGAGGTAAGGAGGATGAATGGCTCGTGTGTCCATCTGGTGGGAGATGGGTAGATGCTCGCGGGGCATACCGCTGACGTTGCGGTTAGGATATATGCTCCCGTTTCGCGGAATGCAGCGGGCTGTGTTGTATTCCGTAATATGACACCGCTCTGCCGCGTTCCCGAAAGGACGCATTAAGGCGATACTAACAGCTGACTAGTGGATTTTGGTACTCGGGAAATGCGCGTTTTAAATAACCTGGCTATATGTAGTCATATTAGCGCTGTAGTAAAAAGCGCTGGTTCGCCCACTGGATGTATGCAAGTCTGAACACGTTGAAAGATAAGCCCGTCATTTGCACAATGCTGTGCAGTAATTTATTCTATGCCCGCTATGATGAAAATCGGGTTTCATTATTGTTACTTTTGTCGTTTCTCTAAGAAGAGTAGACCACGTGACGTCCTGTCTGCATAAATAATAAAAACAGCTGTGTATGCATCAACGAGTTGACCTGTATGCGTACATCTAACATATTTAGGGTATTGGTTATCGTATGAATCATACATAGCACGAGTAATGAGAAAGAGTACCGATTTGTCTAAGAAAATACCGCTTTTATATGTATTTTGTCACACTTAGTTACGTATGTAATGCTTTTAAGTGTTTACCACATTTATCTGCCTGTTAACATGTTAAGTAAATGTCACTTTTATTTGTATCTTACCACATTTTAGCTACGTAATTGCCACGCTTGTCTGTGTGCTAACGCTTTTAGCATATTAAGTATCACTTTTAATTTTATGTTAACGCTATTTAGCTAAGTATATACCACATTCTATGTTAAGTTTGTTTTCGCAAAGTAAATATCACTTTTAGTTGTACGTTAACGCTTTTAAGCTAAGTAAGTACCAAATACAGCTACATGTTAATGAGTTTAGCTAAGTAAATACCGCATTTAGCTGTAGGTTAACGCTTTTAAGCTAAGAAATTACCACATTTAGCTGTATGTTATCGATTTTAAGCTAATTATTTACCATATTTACCTGCATGTTAACAGTTTTAAGCTAAGCAAATACAACTTTTAGCTAAGTAATTAGCATTTTTAGCTAAGTAAGTACCATATTTAGTTGAAAGTTAACGCTTTTAAGTTAAGTAATTACCACATATGTTAAAACTGTTAAGCTAATAAATGACCACATTTAGCTGTATGTTAGCGCTTTTTACCTAAATAATTATCACATTTAGTTGTATGTTAACGCTTTTAAGCTAAGTAATTACCACATTTAGCTGCGTGTTAACGTTTTGTAGCTAAGAAATTACCATATTTAGCTGTATGTTACTGCTGTTTAACTAAGTATTTATCGCATTTAGTTGCATGTTAACGCATTGAAACTAAGTATTTACCACATTCACCTGTATGCTAAGGTACTCGGGAAATGCGCGTGATAAATAACACGGTTTTCTGTAGTGATATTAGCATTGTAGTTAAAGCGTTGGTTCGCACACTGGACGTATGCAAGTCTGAACAAGTTTAACGATAAGCCGGTCATTTGCACTTAAATCTATCTAAGGTAGGTTCTGTGAAGAAAAGAACAAACCCTGCGTGTGATTATAATATATTTGTTATAACTAACCAAACAATGCAAGAAGTACAAAACAATTAATTAGGAACATAATCGTCAGAATATAGTAATATAAACAAAATCACTACAAGTATTACATAATATGATTATGAATTATTATTGTAATACCACGCCTGTCGGGGCGCGCTATAGCAGAGAGCTATTTTAAAACACTGGGCGAGGTAAGTACATCAGTATAGACGAACGAGTGGACTGTGGACTCCGGTTGCCTTAGCAACGAACGGGCTGCGGCTAGCGCTGATATGATCGATGTAACAACCTGCATAGTTGTAAGAACTGCATCTATAGTTTATGTTTGTTTTGGTGCACTTGCATTGTATGACTAATCTTAGTTAATTGTGGTGCACTTTAATTTGCTAACTGTATATACGAGCGTCATAACAGCATGACGTTAGCCCTGTGTCTGTCATTTTCTAAACCATGTGTCATTTTTGCTGTACCATTTTTATTGAATGTATGAAAGATGATCGCACCGGGTATCGGGTCATTATGATACCCTTTTATGGTGGCGTATCGAAATTAAACCGTTCACCTTGTATCTTATCAACTAGAAGTATTAAGCAGTCACCCAAACAAAACAATTTGACAAGTCTGGAATTTAACCGACGTCCTGTTAAAACTGACACAATTTTCAATTTTCTTACAAAGTTATGGCATGTTTGGTTTAAAAAAATCAAGCAGTTATATAAATATTTGTTTGAAAATAAACTCATTGGTATATTTAAAGAGTCAATATGCAGGTTTCATTGGTTCGCAATGCTCTACTATAAATCAATGATAACATAGTCTACTCTTCCAATTTACACTTGACTGCTTAAAATTGTATTAGTACTATTTTTATAATATGATTATGAATTATTATTGTTAGCACGTTTTAAACCTTTGGTGAACCAAGTTGTCTTGTTAGTGCTACGGTACTCTAGGATGTGTTCTCAGGCTAGTGACTGGAATAGTTACTGCAGGCCTTTTTAGACACCTGGGTAACACGACTGTGAACTATCCTGTAATACCTCCTGTTACGCGAGCACTTAATTCAGAGTTAATTGCGAATTTGTCAAAGAGATTAAATTAGGCTGTAATTTTCTTGACTGGGTGTATGAAAGAAAAAGAACAAAGAATGCGCAACGACTGCAATGACATCAGCAACTATTTTAGTATTCGTGTTTCATTGGTAGTCTCGTGAATGGAAACATTGTTGCATGCTTTTAAAATGTGTATACTCCCGCCGGTAGACACACACGATGAGACAGTTGGCATTTTCTTTAACTGCGAGACATTTCGCAGTCATTTTCTTTAACTGCGTTACCTGTTATTTTCTTTTGTTGTGACATTTTTGTGTATTTTTATTTAACTGCGTGACATTTTACCAGTCTTAGCTAATGCGGTTTGTCACATATGTAACGCTGTTTTCTAAGTGTGTAACACATTCACTATGTAGTAACGCGTTTAGCTATTCTTCCAATGGCATACACAGCGCAGTCTCCACACCATGTACCATCCGTTGGCCTTTTTTTTCCATTACTGGTCACCACTTCCACCATTTAACAAGATTTAACAAGATTTGCCATCCAAACCAAAGGCCCAGATGGCAAGTGGACAAGGAAGCCATTGGCTTATCGAGAGTCCAACAATGTTCATCTACTTATAACCCGCCCTCCTGAGATATGTGTCAACCTTGTTTTTAAACATATTCACGCTGCTAGCAGTTACACAATCTGTAGACAATTTGTTCCATTCATTTATTGTCCTCTGTGAGAACGAGTGCTTCCTGATGTCCAATCTACATTGATCCTTTACTAATTTTACCTCATGTCCTCTAGTTCTGCTATCCTTCTTGAGTGAGAAAAACATATTTTTATCAATATTTTCATACCCATTCAATATCTTAAAAACTTCAATCTGATCTCCTCTTAACCTCCTTGTCTCTAGAGTTGTTAAACCACATTCTTTCAGACGTTCTTCATAACTAAGGTCTCTCAGTTCTGGAATCATTTTAGTTGCTCTCCTTTGTATGCGTTCAAGCGTATCTATATCCTTCTTACGATATGGTCTCCATGCTTGTATACAGTATTCTAAATGAGGTCTAACTATTGCTTTATAAAGAGGTATAATTAACTTTTTTCCCTTGTATGTTATGTTTCTTCTAATCAATCCAAGAATTTGATTACCCTTTGAAGCTGCAATACCACACCTCCGTCTGACTGTCCCTAAGAGCAACTCCATTCATTGTCCCTACATCTGTGTCCGTAATTTGGTTAGTTAATGACATTTGATACATTGTTACTAAGTACATGATAGCTGGTATAGAAAAAACGTCACTGCTCATTAATATCTAGGGTTATACAACCGACACCAGGTTGGGGTTACACCTTAGATAGACTGCGTCGAGACAGTGCTGTTTGCACAATCCTACCAGCTTTTTAGTGGCGACGGTACGGAAAAAGGTGTAACCCCAACCTCTTGTCGGTTCAATAACCCTAGATAGCCTGCAAGAAGGTGTAACCAATATCAAAAAAGACAAGACGAGTGGAAGCGCACAAGCCAAAGTCCACCAACAACGACTGATCAATGTCAAAAAAGATAAAACGAGTGGCAGCACACAAGCCAACGTCCACTAATAGCGACTGACCATTGTCAAAAAAGACAAGACGAGAGGGAGCGCACAAGTCAAAGTCCACCAACAGCGACTGACCAATGTCAAAAAAGACAAGACGAGTGGGAGCGCACAAGTCACCTACCTGACACTTACAGTGTTCATTGTCACCTCACTAACCATTACAGGCCAATATTAACTGCGTATGTAACGCTTTTTACCAAGTATGCAATGCATTCAGCTATGTAGTAACGCGTTTAGCTACGTATGTCCGCCTGTCTGTTCGCTATCTTCATTTCCGTCCACTAACATCTTCGTATACAGTCCTGTATAGTCACCCCATGCACCAGAATATTCTTTCATTACTGGTCAGTTCACCCCATCCACAATTGCCCTTCGTAGTATCTTCAAACATTTTATTTACCGCCCGTCTCTCCTTTCATTCATCCCCTCCCACTACCCCCTACATTGACCGCCGTTCGTCTACCCCTACAAGAATATTCATCCATTACTGGCCACCTGCATCTCCATCCACATCCGTTCGTTGACTCTTCATCCATCAATGCCCTCCACCCCCAATCTTCACATCCGTCTGACTGCACGAAGTGGCGAAATAACGAATTAGCAAAACAACCTTTTCCTTTAACTGTGTGACATTTTTTTTTTCGTTTTTTTAACTATGTATGCGTTTTTGTCACATATGTAAAGCTGTTTGCCAAGGATGTAACACATTCACTATGCAACGCGTTTAGCTGTTCTTCCCGTGGAATACACGGTCAACTTAATTAGGTCAAATCTCAACTTAATTAAGGCAAATGATTATATTATATATAACACTTGGTATTACTCATTATCTACTCTGTCTACATACTTGATTTTATTACTGTACATACTGCATGGTTGAATGTGATTTAAAGTATGCTTTTATGCTACCTCCTCAGTGTAAGACGTATTTCCATTTTTTTTTTACAATAAAGTTATTATAATTATATTATTATTATTATTATTATGTTAAATGAACTAGGTCAAATGGCAACATTAATTAGGTCAAATATCATATGATTTGAAGTCAAAACACAAACTTTTCGAAACATAATGGAGCATTTAGGGTGGCGCCCTCGTATCCGTTTCGCTACCCCCTAAACCTAACCCTACCCTAACCCAACCCCTCCTATCGCTACCCTCGAGTTCTAACCCTACCCTAACCCTGACCCTTTCCTAGCGAAACGGAAGTTGGAGCCTGCATCAGACAGTGACAGCTATTGCGTCATGGGGAACCGTGTCTACTGCAAGGCATGTGCTTTTCCTACAGCTAGATTTTTACTTCCCATTACGTAACGATTTCTTGACGACTGCACTCTCGTCCGGCGTTTTTATCTCGCTCCAGGAGTAACCCTTGTGCAAACTGGATCTTTTGAAATTAATGAGCAGTGACGTTTTTTCTATACCAGCTATCATGTACTTAGTAACAATGTATCAAATGTCATTAACTAACCAAATTACGGACACAGATGTAGGGACAATGAATGGAGTTGCTCTTAGGGACAGTCAGACGGAGGTGTGGTATTGCAGCTTCAAAGGGTAATCAAATTCTTGGATTGATTAGAAGAAACATAACATACAAGGGAAAAAAGTTAATTATACCTCTTTATAAAGCAATAGTTAGACCTCATTTAGAATACTGTATACAAGCATGGAGACCATATCGTAAGAAGGATATAGATACGCTTGAACGCATACAAAGGAGAGCAACTAAAATGATTCCAGAACTGAGAGACCTTAGTTATGAAGAACGTCTGAAAGAATGTGGTTTAACAACTCTAGAGACAAGGAGGTTAAGAGGAGATCAGATTGAAGTTTTTAAGATATTGAATGGGTATGAAAATATTGATAAAAATATGTTTTTCTCACTCAAGAAGGATAGCAGAACTAGAGGACATGAGGTAAAATTAGTAAAGGATCAATGTAGATTGGACATCAGGAAGCACTCGTTCTCACAGAGGACAATAAATGAATGGAACAAATTGTCTACAGATTGTGTAACTGCTAGCAGCGTGAATATGTTTAAAAACAAGGTTGACACATATCTCAGGAGGGCGGGTTATAAGTAGATGAACATTGTTGGACTCTCGATAAGCCAATGGCTTCCTTGTCCACTTGCCATCTGGGCCTTTGGTTTGGATGGCAAATCTTGTTAAATCTTGTTAAATGGTGGAAGTGGTGACCAGTAATGGAAAAAAAAGGCCAACGGATGGTACATGGTGTGGAGACTGCGCTGTGTATGCCATTGGAAGAATAGCTAAACGCGTTACTACATAGTGAATGTGTTACACACTTAGAAAACAGCGTTACATATGTGACAAACCGCATTAGCTAAGACTGGTAAAATGTCACGCAGTTAAATAAAAATACACAAAAATGTCACAACAAAAGAAAATAACAGGTAACGCAGTTAAAGAAAATGACTGCGAAATGTCTCGCAGTTAAAGAAAATGCCAACTGTCTCATCGTGTGTGTCTACCGGCGGGAGTATACACATTTTAAAAGCATGCAACAATGTTTCCATTCACGAGACTACCAATGAAACACGAATACTAAAATAGTTGCTGATGTCATTGCAGTCGTTGCGCATTCTTTGTTCTTTTTCTTTCATACACCCAGTCAAGAAAATTACAGCCTAATTTAATCTCTTTGACAAATTCGCAATTAACTCTGAATTAAGTGCTCGCGTAACAGGAGGTATTACAGGATAGTTCACAGTCGTGTTACCCAGGTGTCTAAAAAGGCCTGCAGTAACTATTCCAGTCACTAGCCTGAGAACACATCCTAGAGTACCGTAGCACTAACAAGACAACTTGGTTCACCAAAGGTTTAAAACGTGCTAACAATAATAATTCATAATCATATTATAAAAATAGTACTAATACAATTTTAAGCAGTCAAGTGTAAATTGGAAGAGTAGACTATGTTATCATTGATTTATAGTAGAGCATTGCGAACCAATGAAACCTGCATATTGACTCTTTAAATATACCAATGAGTTTATTTTCAAACAAATATTTATATAACTGCTTGATTTTTTTAAACCAAACATGCCATAACTTTGTAAGAAAATTGAAAATTGTGTCAGTTTTAACAGGACGTCGGTTAAATTCCAGACTTGTCAAATTGTTTTGTTTGGGTGACTGCTTAATACTTCTAGTTGATAAGATACAAGGTGAACGGTTTAATTTCGATACGCCACCATAAAAGGGTATCATAATGACCCGATACCCGGTGCGATCATCTTTCATACATTCAATAAAAATGGTACAGCAAAAATGACACATGGTTTAGAAAATGACAGACACAGGGCTAACGTCATGCTGTTATGACGCTCGTATATACAGTTAGCAAATTAAAGTGCACCACAATTAACTAAGATTAGTCATACAATGCAAGTGCACCAAAACAAACATAAACTATAGATGCAGTTCTTACAACTATGCAGGTTGTTACATCGATCATATCAGCGCTAGCCGCAGCCCGTTCGTTGCTAAGGCAACCGGAGTCCACAGTCCACTCGTTCGTCTATACTGATGTACTTACCTCGCCCAGTGTTTTAAAATAGCTCTCTGCTATAGCGCGCCCCGACAGGCGTGGTATTACAATAATAATTCATAATCATATTATGTAATACTTGTAGTGATTTTGTTTATATTACTATATTCTGACGATTATGTTCCTAATTAATTGTTTTGTACTTCTTGCATTGTTTGGTTAGTTATAACAAATATATTATAATCACACGCAGGGTTTGTTCTTTTCTTCACAGAACCTACCTTAGATAGATTTAAGTGCAAATGACCGGCTTATCGTTAAACTTGTTCAGACTTGCATACGTCCAGTGTGCGAACCAACGCTTTAACTACAATGCTAATATCACTACAGAAAACCGTGTTATTTATCACGCGCATTTCCCGAGTACCTTAGCATACAGGTGAATGTGGTAAATACTTAGTTTCAATGCGTTAACATGCAACTAAATGCGATAAATACTTAGTTAAACAGCAGTAACATACAGCTAAATATGGTAATTTCTTAGCTACAAAACGTTAACACGCAGCTAAATGTGGTAATTACTTAGCTTAAAAGCGTTAACATACAACTAAATGTGATAATTATTTAGGTAAAAAGCGCTAACATACAGCTAAATGTGGTCATTTATTAGCTTAACAGTTTTAACATATGTGGTAATTACTTAACTTAAAAGCGTTAACTTTCAACTAAATATGGTACTTACTTAGCTAAAAATGCTAATTACTTAGCTAAAAGTTGTATTTGCTTAGCTTAAAACTGTTAACATGCAGGTAAATATGGTAAATAATTAGCTTAAAATCGATAACATACAGCTAAATGTGGTAATTTCTTAGCTTAAAAGCGTTAACCTACAGCTAAATGCGGTATTTACTTAGCTAAACTCATTAACATGTAGCTGTATTTGGTACTTACTTAGCTTAAAAGCGTTAACGTACAACTAAAAGTGATATTTACTTTGCGAAAACAAACTTAACATAGAATGTGGTATATACTTAGCTAAATAGCGTTAACATAAAATTAAAAGTGATACTTAATATGCTAAAAGCGTTAGCACACAGACAAGCGTGGCAATTACGTAGCTAAAATGTGGTAAGATACAAATAAAAGTGACATTTACTTAACATGTTAACAGGCAGATAAATGTGGTAAACACTTAAAAGCATTACATACGTAACTAAGTGTGACAAAATACATATAAAAGCGGTATTTTCTTAGACAAATCGGTACTCTTTCTCATTACTCGTGCTATGTATGATTCATACGATAACCAATACCCTAAATATGTTAGATGTACGCATACAGGTCAACTCGTTGATGCATACACAGCTGTTTTTATTATTTATGCAGACAGGACGTCACGTGGTCTACTCTTCTTAGAGAAACGACAAAAGTAACAATAATGAAACCCGATTTTCATCATAGCGGGCATAGAATAAATTACTGCACAGCATTGTGCAAATGACGGGCTTATCTTTCAACGTGTTCAGACTTGCATACATCCAGTGGGCGAACCAGCGCTTTTTACTACAGCGCTAATATGACTACATATAGCCAGGTTATTTAAAACGCGCATTTCCCGAGTACCAAAATCCACTAGTCAGCTGTTAGTATCGCCTTAATGCGTCCTTTCGGGAACGCGGCAGAGCGGTGTCATATTACGGAATACAACACAGCCCGCTGCATTCCGCGAAACGGGAGCATATATCCTAACCGCAACGTCAGCGGTATGCCCCGCGAGCATCTACCCATCTCCCACCAGATGGACACACGAGCCATTCATCCTCCTTACCTCATTAATCATCCACGATTTTTATGAAACTCATACGCATAACTTTTATAAAACTATAACCGACGAATCACAGCTCTTTATACCATTCACCGATAACGTACTGAACCCTGATTGATTAGCTCTCTCATTCATTGATACCGTACTCAATAACCGCCACGTCAGCGATATGTGGAGTTTTCCCTAGGTTTTCATTGAATTTAAAATTAAAATTAAAATTAAAATTTAAAATTAAAATTAAAATTAAAATTAAAATTAAAATTAAAATTAAAATTAAAATTAAAATTAAAATTAAAATTAAAATTAAAATTAAAATTAAAATTAAAATTAAAATTAAAATTAAACGCTACGTCAGCGATATGTGGGTTTTTCCCAATGTCTATTTTTAGTAACCACCGCTCTTGCGTATCATAAACCACCTACCTACTACTCTCGACGGCTTTGTAGCCACGCTTGGGCTGGCGCCGGGCTTCCCAGCTCCCCTGACCACATGTGACCACTGTCTCTTGGGTAAATTTTGTATTTAAACAACTTAATTATTAGTAACAGGACCAGCAACGGACACAATAAATGCAATTAACCATAAGACAAATAGTTATAATAATAATAACTAATTAACTAGATTATCTATAGATTACCCAGGGTGCTGCCATATGGTGGCAAGTAATGGCACCATCAACCCTGTGCTCCTCAGGTATCCTCGCGTGACCTTTGCTGGGTGACCGGTGGGGTGATTGGTGGGGCAATTATAAATTACTAATTGTCCAGTAACCATGCCGGTTACATGTATTTAGGCTCCACTGGTACACATGAAGATTAATTAAGGCATTGGTATACAGTGCTACGCACGCGCGTGATAGACGTGGCACACGCGCGCGCGCGCGCACGCACGTACGCACAGTCGCACACACGCGCACAAAATATATTTGCATACACCTATTCCTATACTTGTCAATAAGATATGACCATGTTATTTGCGTCGTAACTCAACATATGTAACATATGTTGGCATTTGTTTACTAAACTAGTCCTATTTCTGGCAAAGTAACACGTTTGTTTGAAACTCTGCGTTGGTTACGTGTATGCCAGCTTCCCTTAATACGTCACGTGTAGTCTAGGTTTCCCCGATTGCATAGAACTGCGCATGCGCTTATCGGTCGCGCTGGCTAACATGTCATTCCTAGGTCATTCGGAGAAATGACCGGAATCTCCAACTTTTAGAACAAATTCTGAGTAAACCAAACCACTGACGTAATATTCTTGATTTTAGTTGCACGTGCTTAGTTTTTATTATCTTTTTAGGTGTATAGCCCCCAAACCATGAAATTTTTTTCGTTTTATAATTTGAGCTTCATAAAAATCGTCCTTACCAAAGTAGGACTATGTACAATTGTCAATTGCCACGGGAAAATGAGACAAATGAAGTAAATGTGTACAATATGTTAATACGATTATAGTATTTATGGTACATATGTATTTGTGGGCGATACATGAAAAACTATTCAAATAAAGAAATTATAATATTGCAAACGCCTAGAAGGGGCTTCTTGCCTCGTGGGGGGACTTCTTACCCCACCATTGGAACCTCCGCTATTATGGCAATTTTTTTTTAGAGACTAGGTACGTGAACAAGTTCAACACGCGGAATGTACCTAAAATAATGAACTAGATCATTCATGGCGCATAGACGATATTTACCGAAACGATTCTTTTCCGCATACGATTTCCTCTTAATGAGGCTCCTTGCCCCACCCTACCCTATTATTTCA
Organism: Lamellibrachia columna; assembly: GCA_963662155.1. NCBI lineage: Eukaryota > Metazoa > Annelida > Polychaeta > Sabellida > Siboglinidae > Lamellibrachia > Lamellibrachia columna. Next base: position 44,734,177 of record OY759262.1, on the reverse strand, counting down.
ACGCTGATAGTGCAGAGTATCCAGGGTAAACATCACCGCCCTAGTGGTCATCATCATATAATGGTTGGCGCGTGTCATAGGCTCTGGTCCCGCGCGATGGCGGACTACCGTAGGGGCGACCAGGGCACGTGCCCCAGGGCCCGAGCTTCTGTGGACCCCGAACAAGTAGACAGGAAATACAACGAAAACTCGAGTGAAATTGATTTTAAAAATCATGGAATACAAGCGACATATGCAGTGGCGTATCTAGGATCTCGCAAAGGAGGAGGCCAAGGGGGGGACAATCTTAGTCACCCCGTGTAGCGGCGCAACGGGAAAACACTTAGTTTTTATTATCTTTTTAGGTGTATAGCCCCCAAACAATGAATTTTGTTTCGTTTTATATTTTAAGCTTCATAAAAATCGTCCTTACCAAAGTAGGACTATGTACAATTGTCAGTTGCCACGGGAAAATGAGACAAATGAATTAAATGTGTACAATATGCTAATACGATTATAGTATTTATGGTATACATGTATCGGTTGTAGGCGATACATGAAAAACTATTCAAATAAAGAAATTATAATATTGCAAACGCCTAGAAGGGGCTTCTTGCCACGTGTGTGGCCTCCTACCCCACCATTGGAACCGCCGCTAATATGGCAACTTTTTTTCAGAGACTAGGTACATGAACAAGTTCAACACGCGGAATGTACCTAAAATAATGAACTAGATCATTCATGGCACATAGACGATATTTACCGAAACGATTCTTTTCCGCATACGATTTCTTCTTAATGAGGCTCCTTTCCCCACCCTAAATTGATTTTAAAAATCATGAAATACAAGCGACATATGCAGTGGCGTATCTAGGATCTCGCAAAGGAGGAGGCCAAGGGGGGGGACAATCTTAGTCACCCCGTGTAGCGGCGCAACGGGAAAACACGGTAAAAACGGGGAAAAATAAGCCAAACGGGGAGCATGGCCCAATGGCCTTCTCCCTAAATACGCCGTTGGATACAGGCCAAGTCAAAATACCACCTTTTGGAAACTTCATTGCGAGAAGTCGTGAAAAATGGACGAAACGTTTCCGAAGAATGTCGCACTGGATTTACATGAGCGAAAGGAAGTTCATATTCTTCTGTCCCACTGTCGAGCGTCTTCTGTCCCACTGTCGAGCGTCTTCTGTCCCACTGTCGAGCGTCTTCTGTCCCACTGTCGAGCGTCTTCTGTCCCACTGTCGAACGCAATTAATTTTATATTTCATTTGTTTCATTTGCGAACAATGTGCGCTGTCCACTGCAGTTACACATAGCAACAGACCGAGATACAGGCGTGGCGCGATTTCAGCATTTGGGAATGGGGGCGCCAAATCCTGTTTGACAAGCAGACGAATCACGTTGACATCTTTGCAGTTTTTTTGTCGACGTAACACGGTTGTTTCACGACTGGAGTACAATGTAATTGAAAGCATTTTGATGCTGAAACGTTTTCACGACTTCATTAGAATGTTGTTTTACCCAAGCGATACTTGACGAAGAAGTTCGCATAGTTGGACATCCATCTGAGTTCGTTGCCCATTTCAGTGAATACTTTTGCGAGCAGTTCCGTGATCCAAGGAGTATCACACGCACGCACGCACGCACGCACGCACGCACGCACGCACGCACGCACGCACGCACGCACGCACGCACGCACGCACGCACGCACGCACGCACGCACGCACGCACGCACGCACGCACGCACGCACGCACGCACGCACGCACGCACGCACGCACGCACACACGCACACACGCACGCACACACACATATATGCTTAATGATATATATATATAATATGTTTGGCTCAGGCCCGGCCCGCACGTTTCAAGCCCAAGCCCGGCCTATACCCGCGGGCCAAAGACGGGTATGCCCGCGGCCCGCTAAATTTTTAAAAGATAAATCTATTATCTTATAATAAAAACGAAACACTAATAAAATTGTAATACATACGTATTGTTTTATTAAATAACATTAATAAAAATATATGAAAATTGTATAATGTCTACTAGTCTGCTGTCTACTTTCCAGACGAATATCCGGAAGAAAAATAATTAACTTTATATTGTCATTACTATTAAGTATTATAACATATTTTTATATATGGCTTTAATTTATTGGCTTATGGTTAGGGCAGGATATTTGTTTATCTAACCCTAACTTAACCCTAATGCAAACCATAACCCCAATTTATGTTGTTTAATTGAATTAGCTCAACTAAGTTAACTTAATTTAATTAATTAATGTTACAAGTAAGGGCAGTTAATTTGGTATTAATTGATATTTAAATTAAATGTCACCCACTGGCACTGACACCCAGTATTTCCAGCAGGCCTGCAGTCACTAGCCTAACACAGATCATGTTCAGACATGTGTGAATTAGTACAAGTGTGATTGAATCAGTACTGGGGAAATTGTAGACACTAAACAGTAGACACTAGTTAACACAAATGAAAAATACCAACTACCAATTGGGGTGGGGCTGGTCAGTGGGCAGTTGCCAGTGGGCAGGTCATTCAGGCAGGCAAGATTTGGAGGGAAGACAATAGAATGTCCACTGGTAGGGTCAAAGGGTGACACATTGATGGTTAATCATGGCTTGATTGCCTCTGCAAATATGTCTAAAGTAAACATTTGGAGCTGACTACTTCCAGCCAAGTGAACTTAGATCTATGCAAAAGGTTACATTCATAAACAAAATATGTATCTGTAACATATGTATTGTGTATGTTCTATGTAGTAGTAATATGTACTGTGTAATGTGTGTACTGTGTAATGTGTGTACTGTGTATGCAACATTATGCATTATATTATATAAATTTGCAACTATGTCATACTAAAGGAAAATTTTTTAAACATTCTTTAACCGGAAATACAATTTATAATCAGTTTTTATTAATATTAAAATAAAAAATCTGGGTTTTGTATTAATATTTTTATTAAGTCCAGGCCCAGCCCAGGCCCGGCCCGGCCAGTTCACACTAGGTCCAAGCCCGGCCCGGCCCGCGGGCTGTGGGCCGGGCCGGGCCGGGCCGGGCTTGGACCCATAGCCCGGCACGTGTAGGGCACTAATATATGAACAATACCTAAGATTTCTGGCATAGGTTATTCCGCCATGGTAACATTCCCATAAACAGCAACAACTGTTTTTGCAGAGTACACACACACACGTGTGTGGTGTGTGTGTGTGTGTGTGTGTGTGTGTGTGTGTGTGTGGGTGTGTGTGTGTGTGTGTGTGTGTGTGTGTGTGTGTGTGTGTGTGTGTGTGTGTGTGTGTGTGTGTGTGTGTGTGTGTGTGTGTGTGTGTGTGTGTGTGTGTGTGTGTGTGTGTGTGTGTGTGTGTGTGTGTGTGTGTGTGTGTGTGTGTGTGTGTGTGTGTGTGTGTGTGTGTGTGTGACCGATTAGTTACTAGTCTTGATTAACTAACTGTTTTGCAATACATTCGCTGAAAGTAATCAGAAGCTATACTATTGATTGGTAGTTAGCTGCTAGGGTGCCAGCTACAAATGTTATTATAATTTTTCGTCAACCCGGTTGATAGACATCACTGCAAAACTCGAAAGGATTTATCATGCTACGAGTAGTGTTAGCTGCATTGTGTTTGTTTTTATAGTTGGCTCAGTTTTTTATTTTTACAAACATGTGCGGAAGAGCTTTAGTCCCAAACACATGCATTGTGGCATAACCATACATAATACTGTTCTTCTTTCACATGTATCGAGCAGCAAAATTGCATAGCTGTACCACTCAATGGCTTTGGGTGGAGTTGAGTGGATCTCGGAAACTTCTCCGCTGAAACCAAACATGTGGCAATGGTTGATGATGTGATGTGGTCAACGGATTGCCGTTCCTGGCCGCATTCGCATCTTGGTGTGTCTTTGATGCGCTGTTTGTGCATCTGATGTCCGCGTAGTCCATGCATGGTTGCATGATGCAGTTGATGGTGGACCACTTGTGTCGAGGAAGGTCCAATCCGGAAGGTTCTGTTGTAGGGTCCGGGACAGGATTCTGGTTTCTGGTGTCTGTTCGTTCCTCCCTCTCCTTACATATCTTTGTCGGTTCCAGAAAGGCCGTCGCGAGGTGAGGCGCTGCGGTGGTTCTCGGTTGATGTCGCTCCATACTGGGAAGTATAGGTTGTGCTTCATGTCCCTTAAGGTTAATACTAATAATGTGAAGTATTGGTTGTGTTTCATGTCCCTTAAGGTTAATACTAATAATGTGAAGGATTGGTCGTGCTTCATGTCCCTTAAGGTTAATACTAATAATGTGAAGTATTGGTTGTGCTTCATGTCCCTTAAGGTTAATACTAATAATGTGTGGTGTTGTACAATGGCCGTTTCTGCCTAGACAAGGCGCACATGACGGTTACTTCAGTGCTAGAGTAAGTAGGTAGACTTTAACCCTACTCTTCTCGATTGACAGCCTGGCGCTCTAACTGTTCAGCTACCGCGCCCCACAGACTGTGTATTTGTCGTCAGTATAACCACGTATAACGGACCCGTGCACTTCCTGGTCTCCTCAGCATGTGGTGGTGTCTAACTCGCCCGCAAGATGACGCACGAGCAGATGCAAAGCGACGACGCCAGTGTGTCCGCGTACGACGCCTTCTTTGCGGTCTGGACACAGGTAATGCCCGGCACATCGTGGCGTGTCGTTGTGGTAGTGCGGCAACAGGACGGCGAACTCGTCGAAGACGTCGACGCGGGCGGCCGAGAGCTGCGTGTGCACGAGTCTGGCGAGCGCCGCCAGGGAGAAGTTGTTCCGGTTCTCCTTCCTGCTTCGTCTCACCCTATCCCCGTACGGCGGCGACGTCAACGCCACCAGGCGGAATCCCCGCCGCTCGCTGTGGCGCTGGATAGCCTCCAGGTCGTCGAAGTATTTCTGCAGCGAAGTCGACAGAGTGAAGCGCGTGCCCCTGCGGCACATATCGTGGGAACCATGCTGAATGAGGACCGCGTCGTGTCCCGTTAGATTCATCGGCTCTAGATACCTCGTCCACAGATCAGCAATGTCGGCCATGTATCTCTTTAATATATATGTCGTTCCATTTACTTTCGCCGATCCGTGTTTGCGGACCGGCGAACCAAATTCATTGTAGCACGTAAACGCTATATAGTTGAACTTGTAGCGCATGTGTGACGGGCCAATCATAACAATCCTGTTGAAACTGCGGACGCGTCGACAGAAATCATCGTTGTCAAGAAGCGGTATCTTCACCCCATTATCGTTCATCACCGACCAGTTACCGGCGTCGCGGAACCATTCAATGTGGCACGTGTGCGGTGCCTCCGAGTCGGTCTTCTTCCACGGCGGGGTCACTGCACGCGGAAGTCCGGGAGTGGTCCGTCTTCTCACCGTCTTGTTCCAACAGACCGTGCTCTGCCACAACTGTCGGTCTACGAGAGGAAAGAAGCCAATCGTATAGGCCGAATAGCTGGCGAACTTTAATTCGACGGTCACATGAACACATTGGCCCCGCGCCGGCGGTGGACACCATATTGCGTAGTGGCCAGTGAAGAAGTCTTCGTAGAAACACAGCTGTCTCTTGAAGGCATCGCTCAGCGCCAACAGACTGCTGCCGCCACCTGTCGGCACACCGCGTCTTGTCTCGCGCACGTGAAGCAGAATGCCGGCCTTCGTGTCAACGCTTATCAACGAAATATTGTAGTTTAACTCCTTATAGATGGGCTTCTCTGTGACATTCCCGGGGAAGAGACTGAATGCCCGCCGACACTGCTTCAGTTCGGTCACGCCGACTGGGAAGTGATACGACAGACTCCATGATGATGGTTGCGGGAGTATATCCTGCACGATGCAGCCACTGTAAGTGCTATATACGATGAATACTGCTAGGGTCAGAGTTATCAACAGGAGGGTGTAGTTTGTCCAGCGTGTCTGTAGTTGCCGGATCGCTGAAAAACAAAACATTGTGGTTGTGAGACAGATGGTTATCGCAACGATGAGATGGATGGGGTGCCAGAAGCAGAAGACAGGGTGGTGGAGACAATGCATTAGAGAAAAAAAGAAGAGTAATTATTTGACATGGGATGTCGGATGAGTTTCATGGTAACACCGGTTTGACGCAAGGAAGTGCACTTACTGTTTATCGTGGTGATATAATTAATCAGCATGAAGGATGTTCTCAGGAAGACGACTATGCAGACGAGGAATGGAATGAGGTGTTTACGAAGCTTGGACTGAGGATGAGCCTGAACAAGACAGAAGTGGTGTGGGTTGAAAAGCAGGGAGAGAACTTGAAGTTGAAGTAGATCAAACGAAGGGATGGCTTTTTATACCTTGGCGGAATGGTTACAGAAGATGGGCGTACAGGTACGTACAGGTACGTACAGGTACGTACAAGTACGTACAGGTACGCACAGGTACGTCGTCTGGTACAAGCGAGAACTATTGCATCGAGGAAGAAAGTCGTGATGGACATAGATATATCAAACGTTAAAAGGGAAAGTCCTGAGAGCTTGTGTAACGCCGACATGCATGTATGGTCTTGAGACGGTGACACCGACAGAGCAACAACAACAACAACAACAACAACAACAACAACAACAACAACAACAACAACAACAACAACAACAACAACAACAACAACATATTTTTTTAATTGGGGAGAACAACTGGTGCTGGGGAATTACCGAAGCAAAGAGGGTGAAGAGGAGGGTAACTGACCCAAATATAAGTTTTCTTAAGCCACGCAGATATATTTGCGAGAACAACTGGTGCAGAATTACAGAAGCAACGATGGTGGATAGGAGGATAAACGACCTGAGAGAAGAGATTGGGTTCAGTTCAGCGTAACAGAAAACAGATGAAGAGTGCCGACTACGAAAGAAAGCACGGGCGATGGAGAAGAACGAACAGGAGAATGACAACTGGAGGGAGAAGGCTGCCGATGTGTAGGGGGTGGCGGGAGAAGGCTGCCGATGTGTAGGGGGTGGCGGGAGAAGGCTGCCGATGTGTAGGGGGTGGCGGGAGAAGGCTGTCGATGTGTCTAGGGCGAAGTGGAAAGGGGTAACAGCTGGGGCGGTGCAGCAATACGTGAACTAGCCTCACCCCTTTATAAAGGAATGAATGGTAAGTGCAGATATTAGTTAGCAACATATTAGTCCGATATAATGTTATTGATATAACAAGGATCAATGTTATTTCGTTTCGCATACGCCGCCAGTTAAAGGTGCGTTCGTTGCTTTGTAACTGCCGTGTTGTATCATGTGTTGTATCATGTGTTGTATCACGTCCCGTCTATTATAACGGTTATGGAATGTGTGTATATATATATATATATATATATATATATATATATATATATATATATATATATATATATATATATATATATATATATATATATATATATATATATATATATATATATATATATATATCTCAATTTGCTTTGTGAGGTCAGATTCGTAGCTAAAGGTGAAGTCAAAAGGGCCATGACGCAGCCATTTCGCGTTAGTAGCCCGCAAGCAAGTGAATACAAAATGCGGCTGTTATAAATGACCATTCGTGATGCATCGAGTTTTGTAAACCGTCTGGCGTAGTGCAATCAGTGTGCGCAAAGTGATATCATTGTGGGATCACTTATCAAACCAGCTTGATAAGTGGAATATAAACCTCTCCGCGTTGCGGAATTCATACATTTGACATATAGACGTCAATGGAAAGACGCAATCGTCGCACATGTATATATCACCGGTTATTAACTGTACTTGTGGTCAGATACATATTACATAAACTGGCTTGTACGCCTTTTACTGCGTCGTTGTGTTCTGTGCTAGTAGGTTAAGTGACACGAACAAGCAATTCACATGTTCGGGTAGAATAAAGCCGTGTCAACCGGGGTATTTCGTATACGTGGTGTCAAGCTAGTGAAGCAATGATCAGAGCTGTTGGAAAGGGTTTTACTTCGAATCCATGTGCAAGTCATCAGCATGCAAGTCTTAGTCAAGTCTCAAACGTTTATTCGTACCAAGTCACTTCACTAAAAAGTGTTACATCCGTGCATGCGTATACGGGCCATTCTCACGAAAAGTACCAAATTGGTATGATTTGTCGTACACACAAAATTCCCATGAAGTTGTGCAATTTTTTTGGATAATAACTAATTAGCATACTTATTTTGACCATTTCATTAGGAAAATTTAATAATGGCTCTTTGACAAACAGGGGCTGTTTTTGATGCTGATATATCATTACCACTACTTGATTTTACTGCACTTATGGATTTCAAACATTAAACATATTAATTATTATTCAAGATACAACTTTAACACTTCTACAATTTATTAATCACATGAATACAGTAATATTACAATGATTAGTATCACTCGTAGAGATGACAATTGTAATAAATATATATATTTAGTAATTATGTCGTTTTTTATTTTATCATTTCTTTATCGCTACCATGATGCGATACATTCTCCAAATGTGGCATTAGTTCGATGTATCTGCGCTTACACAGTGACACGACCAAAATGTGTAGGAGCCAATGAGCCAAAGCTCAATGGAAAGGTCTTAGATTGTGCTACTAAACTGTACTATATTTGTTGTTACTGTTGTTGTGTATAAGAATACATCGACAAGTAAAATGTTATTCAGCAATGGCAACCGTTGAGGAATTCTACGAGATTATGCAATCAAACATTGCAAAGGATATGTTTAGAAGATGGTTGTGGTTGATGTCTTTACTGTTACCTAACATTTGTTTAAAACCGTTACCGGATTGTTCATGAAGATTTCCTTTTGTGTGACATGGTTACAGAGAAAATTGAAACGTGAAAACCGTTTAAAAATTGGTAAAGTACCTTTTGAGACATGATATTTTGAAAATGTCAAATTGAACCCATTAACAATTACTGTGATGTTAAACTCTTTGTTTCTGTGGTCACATTTCAGCTAACGTTTTGCTGCTATACTTGAAAATAAAATAATACTCTTTTAAGAATGTTGATTACGATATACATTTTCTTGGAAGATATAATGTGTTAATGGCACAACATAATATTGGGATTCTAACGTTAACTATATCTAGTGTTGTTGACTAGCACAATAATAATCATACTTTCACCGTAACTATAATTAACTCTCCCATAAGACGAAAAAAATAGGAAATGCTTATTACAATAAAGCAAAAATACATTTATTACGACTGGTGTTCCCTAACTTTCTTAACTAAAGACCCCAACAATGTCCACCCACTATCTGAGGACCTCAGCTGTAATGTGCCGTTTAAACACAATTTGTATGTTTGTCGAAGATCCCATGGTACTATATCGCCCCCCCCCCACAGTTTAAGAACCCCCGTATTCCGACAACAATGGTTAACAAGATCGATGCAACTCGTTAAACAGGTAATACTCTTGTCCATCGGTGGATGCTGACGTTATTTGAGTGAATAATCATGTCGTGTGTGCGTGCGTGCGTGCGTGCGTGCGTGCGTGCGTGCGTGCGTGCGTGCGTGCGTGCGTGTGTGTGTTTGTGTAACTACGACAGTTATATTGCTGAAAAATACACCTGTAACTACCACGAGTACAACTAGCTACGTAATCAACCTAGCCCGCATTATGTCAGTCAACCTAGCCCGCATTATGTCAGTCTACCTAGCCCGCATTATGTCAGTCAACCTAGCCCGCATTATGTCAGTCAACCTAGCCCGCATTATGTCAGTCAACCTAGCCCGCATTATGTCAGTCAACCTAGCCCGCATTATGTCAGTCAACCTAGCCCGCATTATGTCAGTCAACCTAGCCCGCATTATGTCAGTCAACCTAGCCCGCATTATGTCAGTCTACCTAGCCCGCATTATGTCAGTCTACCTAGCCCGCATTATGTCAGTCAACCTAGCCCGCATTATGTCAGTCAACCTAGCCCGCATTATGTCAGTCTACCTAGCCCGCATTATGTCAGTCTACCTAGCACGCATTATGTCAGTCAACCTAGCCCGCATTATGTCAGTCAACCTAGCCCGCATTACGTCAGTCAACCTAGCCCGCATTATGTCAGTCAACCTAGCCCGCATTATGTCAGTCAACCTAGCCCGCATTATGTCAGTCAACCTAGCCCGCATTATGTCAGTCAACCTAGCCCGCATTATGTCAGTCAACCTAGCCCGCATTATGTCAGTCTACCTAGCCCGCATTATGTCAGTCTACCTAGCCCGCATTATGTCAGTCAACCTAGCCCGCAATATGTCAGTCAACCTAGCCCGCATTATGTCAGTCAACCTAGCCCGCATTATGTCAGTCAACCTAGCCCGCATTATGTCAGTCTACCTAGCCCGCATTATGTCAGTCAACCTAGCCCGCATTATGTCAGTCAACCTAGCCCGCATTATGTCGGTCAACCTAGCCCGCATTATGTCGGTCAACCTAGCCCGCATTATGTCAGTCTACCTAGCCCGCATTATGTCAGTCGACCTAGCCCGCATTATGTCAGTCGACCTAGCCCGCATTATGTCAGTCGACCTAGCCCGCATTATGTCAGTCGACCTAGCCCGCATTATGTCAGTCGACCTAGCCCGCATTATGTCAGTCGACCTAGCCCGCATTATGTCAGTCCACCTAGCCCGCATTATGTCAGTCAACCTAGCCCGCATTATGTCAGTCTACCTAGCCCGCATTATGTCAGTCAACCTAACCCGCATTATGTCAGTCAACCTAGCCCGCATTATGTCAGTCAACCTAGCCCGCATTATGTCAGTCAACCTAGCCCGCATTATGTCAATCAACCTAGCCCGCATTATGTCAGTCAACCTAGCCCACATTATGTCAGTCAACCTAGCCCGCATTATGTCAGTCAACCTAGCCCGCATTATGTCAGCCAACCTAGCCCGCATTATGTCAATCAACCTAGCCCGCATTATGTCAGTCAACCTAGCCCACATTATGTCAGTCAACCTAGCCCGCATTATGTCAGTCTACCTAGCCCGCATTATGTCAGTCAACCTAGCCCGCATTATGTCAGTCTACCTAGCCCGCATTATGTCAGTCAACCTAGCCCGCATTATGTCAGTCAACCTAGCCCGCATTATGTCAGTCAACCTAGCCCACATTATGTCAGTCAACCTAGCCCGCATTATGTCAGTCAACCTAGCCCACATTATGTCAGTCAACCTAGCCCGCATTATGTCAGTCTACCTAGCCCGCATTATGTCAGTCAACTTAGCCCGCATTATGTCAGTCTACCACCGAAATCATTCGTATATATTATGTGATATGTAGTATCCGTCAGTGTTACAATCTGATTGACGGTACAAATGTAGAACACCGATCGTATCGCGCACAACGGTCTTCGCCGTTCGGGTTAATGATGAAATACTGTGTTCGCTGCAGCATGCGCATGCGCATGCCTTCTATTTTGAAACATATTGAACGTGTCGATGGATTTAATATTAACTCTACCATAAATAGAGCGTAGTACCACCTTTAAAAAAAATGACACGTAAACGCAAAACCGTGTTTATTACAACGTACAATTGCCATTTTAGCAAATTATCATAAGGATTTAAAAAAGGGTTTCTTTCATTGCGGTGTGAATACAAGAAAGGGTATAATGCATAGACATCATTCGTGTCTGGGCAGAATTCAAATATATACAGCAAACGACGGGAGCGGCATTCTCAGTTACTGGAAGTATTATGATAACAGCAGCGGATCCAGGGGGTCTTAGGGGTCTCAAGACCCCCCAGGCCATGGAGGGGTGTCTTCTACACCTCCTGTGTCCGTTGCAAATATTACGGTAAAGGACAACGTATATAGGTCTACATAGGAACTAGTGTCAGGGTAAAGACTGAAGTATTATAAGACGGCTAATATTAACCCTTTTGTAGGTAGAACGATACATGTGTCGTCCGTCCCCACCCCCACCCCCCGGTTCGTAAGTAGACCGATACATGTGTCGTCCGTCCCCACCCCCACCCCCCGGTTCGTAAGTAGACCGATACATGTGTCGTCCGTCCCCACCCCCACCCCCCGGTTCGTAAGTAGACCGATACATGTGTCGTCCGTCCCCACCCCCACCCCCCGGTTCGTAAGTAGACCGATACATGTGTCGTCCGTCCCCACCCCCACCCCCACCCCCCGGTTCGTAAGTAGACCGATACATGTGTCGTCCGTCCCCAACCCCCCCCCCCCCGGTTCGTAAGTAGACCGATACATGTGTCGTCCGTCCCCAACCCCCCCCCGGTTCGTAAGTAGAACGACACATGTGTCGTCCGTCCCCACCCCCACCCCCCGGTTCGTAAGTAGACCGATACATGTGTCGTCCGTCCCCAACCCCCCCCCCCGGTTCGTAAGTAGAACGACACATGACTACGACTAACTGAGACCCCCTGCGAACAAGGCATGATCCGCCCCTGTAATAAGCAGCGCCTTTGAAACCAAGAAACAATAATAACATCCAAGACAATTGTTAAAAAATAATGCAAATGTTGATAACGAATAACGCTCCTTGCACCGTCAATTGATAAAACGTGCCCGAATTAACAAACCTGCCGTAATAAACATGTAATAAAATAACGAAATATAAGGTCATCTTTAGAGCCCTGTCAATAAAACTATGTGATAATTGGGGTGACATTATTTTCAAGATACCTACTAGAATATGTGACGAATCCAAAAATGGTAAAAAATAGTGCACATTATTAACAATATTTTTCCATATCCAAATATGCTTGTTAGACCCATATATGCCTTCTGCTCCTACAATCCGTAATAATTTGTACTGCTGCTGTCCAGATCGATAATCCTGCGAAACTAAAAATAAAACCCACCTTTCGTAACCAACCACGCGTAAACCATTGCGCGCGTTTTAATAACGAACTATATCTAAGAAGCACGTTGTCGCATCTTCCGTTCAGTGTGATACTGCACACAAGAGACGGCACACTAACAAACAGCGCCCTTTTCAGCGATATTAATACGAAGGAAGGCCCTACACTGTGCATTCGAGCTGACATTTTGTATGGCTTTTATGACTTAGTGCAACAATGCATCAGTAATTTGATACAGACAAAGATGATCAAATCGTAATTCATAATTTATCACACCGTCGCGGAAACTGAGGTCAGAGATGCAAATACACAACAAAGTCACACACACGCACGCACGCACGCACGCGCACACGCACGCACGCACACATGTCTCATGGTAGGGTAGGGTGGGGCAAGGAGCCCCCGTGGGGTAAGAAGCCCCCCTTGTATTTTCAAGATTATACGTGCGTGATGCCTGTCTCTGTTGGACAAAAGCATTGCTGCCACCTAGTGAATACTCTGTCCGAAAGCACACGCAGGCAAAAAACACGGTTAGTTAAATATATGCATTTTAAGTTTTCCTGCATGTTTGATGTAATATTTTTGTGTTTGTAATGTTTTACTGAAATATACAGATTATGCTTGTTGTTATGCTAGTTGTTGTTATATTCATCATTAGTTCGTATAGCTTCATTAATTTTTACCAAAAAATTAATTTTTACAAAAAAGTGCGATAATGAGTATTAGCGCGGGAATTGACATTTGTATAAATAATGCATGCTGGCGGCAAGAGGCCCCCTTACAGTGCGGGGCAAGACGCCCCCGAGAGTCTTGCCCCGCGTGATTTGGTCAACGTACAATCGTGAGTAGGTAATGGAAACGTTGTACATTGTTTTGTAATGCGGGGGTGATAATTCGTAGTGCACAGTATTGGTCAATTACTATGTAGGCAATGTTTTTAAGGTTCAGATCATACGGTCAGTGCGGAATGTCTTTCACAACTTATCGAACATAATATTTGCAGACCTGTGTGAAGTATGCAGATTGCTTGTTTAATGAACACGTAATGTTGTTCAGACATGGTCCGCACATACAAGCGGAAGACGGAACGAGGTGCGTACGGTGATGAAACGCTGAAAGCTGCACTTTTAGCTTTGGAAGAACAGCCGCTGAAGACAGTCAGTCGTCTGTATAACATCCCCACGCGTACGTTGCGAAGACACCGTGACAACAGGGTCTGTACTCGCGGCGCCCTTGCGCTTGGGCCGAAGAAGCCAGCACTACCTACCACCGCCGAACGCACTCTCCGCGATCACATTTCCTACATGGAATTTTTTTTATATAGGTTAACAACTGTAGATGTGAGACGCCTGGCCTACGATCTGGCGGAGAAGTTGGGTCTGAAACACAACTTCTCTGCCGAAACGAAGATGGCGGGACGCGACTGGCTGCGCGGTTTCTTCAAACGGCACGAAGACCTAGCAATCCGGCGACCACAAGACACCAACATTGCGCGGGCTGTCGGGTTCAATCGACCAAAGGTACACCAGTTCTTCGAACTGTATATATCACAGCTGGAGATGTCCATCTATACATCAGCAAGAATATGGAACATGGACGAGACCGGCGTCACGAATGTTCAAAAGCCCGGCAAGATTGTTGCCACCAAAGGAGTTCGTCAGGTGGGGAAAATGACAAGCGGGGAGCGCGGCGCCACCGTCACCGTCATCTGCGTGATGAACGCGGTCGGCACATATCTACCACCAATGTTCATCTTTCCGAGAAAGAGAATGGTGGCATCGCTGATGATAGGTGCGCCGTATCAATATGTTGGCTACTGCAGTCCCAACGGCTGGACGGACTCTGATCTGTTTGTGAAGTGGTTGGAACATTTTGCCAGTTTCACGAACGCATCAGTTGACGTACCCCAGATCGTAATCCTCGATGGCCACCACAGTCACAAGACTCTGGCTGCAGTAGAGTATGCAAGGAGCCGTGGGATTACCTTAATCACACTGCCACCACACTGCACACATAAGATGCAGCCGTTGGACAGGTCGTAGTTCAAGTCTCTGAAGAGTGCGTACAACGCAGCTGCTGATAGCTGGATGGTTGCCAATCCCGGAAGAAGAATCACTGCATACGACATGGCAGCGATATTCGGAAAGGCCTTCCTGCGATCCGCCACACCAGACAAAGCCGTGGCTGGCTTTCGGACGTGTGGACTTTGGCCATATGACGCAGACATCTTCACCGATGAGGACTACGTTGCCTCTGCGGTTACTGATGAGGACGCCTTGCCGCCGACCACCGGATCATCGACAGCATTGCCGCCGATCGCTGGATCATCGACAGCCTTGCCGCCAACCGCCGGATCATCCACAGCCTTGCTGCCGACTGGATCATCAATAGCGTTGCCGCCGACCGGTGGATCATCGACATCCTTGCCGCCAACCGCCGAATCATCCACAGCCTTGCCACCAACTGCTGGATCATCAACAGCCTTGCCGCCAACCGCCGGATCATCCACAGCCTTGCCGCCGACTCCAGGATCGTCAACAGCATTGCCGCCGATCGCTGGATCATCGACAGCCTTGCGGCCAACCGCCGGATCATCCACAGCCTTGTCACCAACAGCTGGATCATCCACAGCCTTGCCGCCGACTGCTGGATCGTCAACAGCATTGCCGCCGATCGCTGGATCATCGACAGCCTTGCCGCCAACCGCCGCATCGTCAACAGCCTTGCCACTGACACACGAGTTGGTCAGTGACCTCATAGAGGAACTGTCGCCAAGGCCAAAACTTTCCCGTCCACGCCCGAGGTCACGTGTTGCCGAATCAGCCGCGGTACTGACTTCGTCTCCTTACAAGCGCAAACTTGTTGATCAAGAGTCAGCTAAGGGGAAGGCGAAGCCAAAGGGGAAGTCACGATGGACAAACAACAAAAACAAGGACGCAGTGAAGGAACCAAAGAGAAGACGAGTCAGCACCAGCACTGAGGAGGAAGATTGGCCGTGTGTCATTTGCGGCGAGCCGTTCGTGAACAGCAGATCTCGGGAGGTGTGGTTGCAGTGTCAGTTGTGCCAGAAATGGGCACACAAAGATTGCACGCCAGGACTGCGATGTTTCATATGTCCAAACTGCGAGTCCGGTAGTGACTGAACGATGGTGCCCGTTGCATTCAGTTACATATTATCTTACTGTGAAGGAGTGTCATAATACTGTAGGTTAGTTGTTTGTTTTGGAACAGATAAAACATACACTCCATTTTCACGTTTCTCGGGAGTTTGTTTCATTTCAATATTCGTATTTTATACAATGGGACCTTCTATGGGGCATGAAGCCCCCCGGGGGCTTCATGCCCCATAGAAGGGGGCGTCTTGCCCCAGGCGTGGGGTAAGACGCCCCATTTGGAAAATATGTTTAATTAATGATTATAAAAAGTTAGTGTTGTCAAATGTCACTAATATTTTGGTAATACGTAGCATAACCACACGGCAATCGTATGACAGCACCAGGACGTCAAAATGTTAAGAGTATGAATAACTACGCCCATTTTCCCTTAAGGGGGCTCCTTGCCCCACCCTACCCTACCATTGGCAACATTCTAGGCTCTGAAGCCAATAATCATCAGTTAGTGGGTCTTTGTGTTTGCTGCAGCATGCGCATGCGCATGCAATCTATTTCGAAACATATATTTAACATGTCGATGGATTTAATATTACATTTACCATAAAAAGTGCGTTGTACCACCTTTTAAAAAAAATGACACGTAAACTCAAAATCGTGTTTATTACAACATACAATTGCCATTTTAGCAAATTATCATTAGGGTTTTTAATAGGGTTTCTTTCATTGCGCGAATACGCACGCACGCACACATGTCTCATGGTACCATTGGCAACATTCTAGGTTTTGATGCCAATAATCATCAGTTAGTGGGTCTTTGTGCAACTTGCTGTCGCTGCAGTAAAGTGAACTCGAAACGCACCGCCTGTTTTAGGCATTTAGCTGGGGTGCGTTTTGTGCATGTAGCGGGGCTGCTGTTTATGGGAAATGACCAATAACACTAAACAGGCCATATGCTAAATAAACTATTCCGAAATGAAATTCCGATAAGGGAACACGTGCGCGTTAGGGACTTCCACTATGGCTGTCTTACCAAGTTAAAAGCGAAATGCGAAATGATTCCCTTCTAAAACATAGCGAGGACAAGGAAGCAAAACATTTGCGTAGATTAGTTTAAGTTTTTATTTTAGGCATTACCCACTCATGTAACTCCTGATGTCCCACAATGATGCTGGAAGGGTTGATGACAATATGTAAACAGCGTACAAAGCCCTACAAAATGACAACGAGCTTGTAGCATACAGGGAGACCGGCTTCTACACGTGGTGAACGTCTACGCGTAGAACCAATGCCGGATTCCCACGGTACAGGTGGTACACTCGTACCAGCCACCTACAAAAAGCCCCCTCCCCCACCAAATCAACCATGATCCATCTGATAAGAGTGTCTCCTCGCAGGCATTGAATAGGGCTCCGACCTCGGTTAAACGTCTGTGCCATAATCGTGAATGTGACATCGCAACAACGTGACGTAGCGTGAACAGGAAGAAGAGAACGGCAGCAAATACATACGTGAAGTTTGTGACAAAACTCAAAGCTCTTCATAGAAATCTATATTAGAAACGCCATCTAGCGTATGTTAATCGTGACACGTCTGGCGCAGTTGCATCACATACGCTTAGCACGCCTTTCAAAGTAATTCTTGCTTGTTATTGTATGCTGTATTGTCTTGTTTGTATGTTTGTATGTTTGTATGTTTGCAGACCGTCGTCGACAACAATCTGTGGAAGCTCCAACATTGTTGAATGAATGTTAAGGTATCTCGATCTTCGTCACAAAATAGTTTGTACCAGCCCCACACATTGGTAAACCGGCAGTTCGTAGAAGCGGCACAAGGACTCGACAGGGTGCCACCACAATTCGACGTGCTGACCGTCCCACTGACCGTCTCGCTGACCCACCAGCTGGTCCTCTCTATTGAACTACACAGTAGTTCAACGGGGAGTTCAATATCACCAATAGTGAGATCCACTATCGTACATGTTTAAATATGATCTCTGAGAAATGATTCCTGGCGACGGAGCAAGCGTTTCCAATGGATGTGTTTATTAAATACATGTCTCAACATTGGATAAGTATATCGGTGGTTTAATAGGTCATTTGCAAACTCTATAAATCTTTCTTCTACGCTGATTCGAATGGCTTACATTCTGACAGGGAGACGACCTCCATAATTGTGTATTATAATACAGTAAAATGGTTAGGAATTTACATTTGTGTGACCAAAGTCAGCGCGAAACGTAACAAAACCTTTCGTTCTAGAGTCTGGCTAATGCTGCTGATACTACGTTGTCTTTATAGTTTGTATCATTACAAAAAGCAACATTAAATTGTTTTGTATTTACTTAATTTAGACGCTATTACAAAATAACGTATACGGTACTAATTAAATGCATATAATAAAATGCTAAACAGGACATGTGTCAATGTTAGCGTTAATTTATGCATCCCGTGGTAGATGGTACAAATATATAGCTTCCATCCCGTGGTAGATGGCACAAATATATAGCTTCCATCCCGTGGTAGATGGCACAAATATATAGCTTCCATTGGAACGGAATGACACTCCACCATAACAATTATCAAATGTTCGCCGTACGATCAATCATGTGTAGCATCTCATGCACGATGTTCCGTGCATCTAGTTCTTCTTCTTCTGCTTCAGATGGCAGTCGTACATGCCAGCTTCGTGCTTGTCTTTCACCAAAGTCATTGTGTCAATCACTTTGCCTTTCTGAAAACAAACACCGCAGCGGACTCAATAAGGAGAAGCCACGTGTATAATACTAAGTGTATATCGGCGAAAAACCACATGTCTTAAAACCAATGTTCTGTGCTGTCCTGAAGATGTATTCTTCTTACAAACTCTGTTTGAACAAGACGGACATAGAGAAAAACACACAATAAGATAGAGTAAAACAATTGTGCAACATTTGTTATATATAGTGGCTAGAATATTCAAATAAGTTAATGCAGAAGTAACCTTTGTGTTTGGTGCAACAGTTGAGTTCATGATATGCAATTGAGTGTCGCATTAAGCGATATGGAAGTTGACAGGGTAATGTAATGTGTTAAGTCATTATCAGTTTGACTAAGAAGACATTTTAAACAAAATATTTACTGGCTTCAAAATATTATGTTCATATTTCCAACATATTGCAATTACCGTTGGTGATTCTGTTTTTTGTAACACAGATGCCTCAAACTAGGCATGAGTGGAGCTGACTAAAACGTCAATTGTATTAAACTATTGTTTTTTTGAACACTGATAAAAACAATATTTTGCCGTGAATAGCACGGTGGTTAGAACACTCAATCACGGAGACCTGGGCTTGATTCCATCGCCACAGCCTAAATTGAGGAGACTGTTTAATCAATGTCCACCAGTGGTATTGGTCACTCACCTGGTCATCGGAGACTTGCTCCAGAAACAGATGGGTGTTGTTCTGGATGGTCACTCTAGTGTAGCCGTAGTCGTCGCTGTGGAAGGCCGTCCAGGGGAACACTACTGGCTCAAACGGACTGACCCCTTCCTGACAGCCCTACAGACACACAGGCCTACAACCCTACAGCCCTACAACCCTACAGCCCTACAGCCCTACAGACACACAGGCACTGTTGTATTTCGTAAACCCAAATGCATTGCATGTAAATATCAATACCATAAGATATTATTTTTAAGTAATGTAGAAACATGGAGTCAATTTAAGAGAAAACCTATTGTACATAATACAAACACACGAAATAAAATAGCAACTCCTCTTCCATCTACTAATGATCTAAACGCAATAGCACGACAGAGAGCATGCGTTTTGAAAACGAGAGTTTGATGTTGGTTGACCAGATCAACACCTAAAATTATTTGTTCTGAAACATGCATAAACAACATTATTATATGTACCTTTCACATGTTCTCTCTACAACTGTCTCCATAACATTATCTACAACTGTCTCCATAACATTATCTAGAAGGCACAGGCTACCCTCGTTCACAGAAGGGAGCATGTTTCACCAACTGACAATGTTTGACATTATCTAGAAGGCACAGGCTACCCTCGTTCACAGAAGGGAGCATGTTTCACCAACTGACAATGTTTGACATTATCTAGAAGGCACAGGCTACCCTCGTTCACAGAAGGGAGCATGTTTCACCAACTGAAAATGTTTGACATGACTAGCAAATAATTAGTCAGGCCAGTTGATTTTCGACGTTACTGGACCTACTGGCTACCATACAAATAACATTAAGCCAAGGCCACGTGTACGGTCATAAGCTTCAGACCATTGTCCATGGTGTTTCATGTATAAACTACTTACAGCAGATCCAGTGACAATGTTGACCGGGGCGCCGGGGTTGTCGTACGGGTTGCTACTAGACTTTGTACCATTGCACACCTAGAAGGAAGTAGAACAGCTGATATAAAGATAACAGGAAGTAGCCTTCCAGTCAAGCCAATCTTCGGATGCATGACGGAAGGTAAACAAGGAAGAGGAAGGTCACAAAGACGACAGATAAAGACGACATGAAGGAGTGACGAAGCTATGGTGGAATTAACTGAACGTGAAAGTGAAAGATCGTGCAAAGTGAAAGATCGTGCAAAGTGAAAGATCGTGCAAAAGTGGACAAACATGTGCAACGAATGAGGCATTCTGCAAACGAACATATTTATAGGTCATAATATGCTAATCAAATCAAGGAATAAACATTCATTTATTATGATATTATATTCATGAAGCATTACATATGGCACGGGTTATCATGTAGTTGACGCTTGCTTTCTTCAATTGTGAAATCTTAACACAATATGACATAACGTTTTCAGCATTTTCTTTTACACCAAAATTAATGTCGGTTGAATTGATAATCAACAAACACAATTGAAATAAAATGAACGTATTTGATATGTATCTTGATACTTACAACGAGGTTGTACGTTGGCCAGACTCTCTCATACGAGTGTTCATGGGCAGTAAAGTGAAGGTCGACGCCGTATCTGTACAGTAACTCCTCCATACCGTATGCATGGATGTCTGGCAGACCTACCCTGATCTACAAGAAAATATACAATTCTAAATTAGACAGAATTAACTACCGTTTTCCATATGTGCATTTAAAAGTTAAACAAATGTAAATTTAACCACCTTAAATGTGCCACTCTTTTAGTTCTAAATAAAAAAACATATTTACGTTCGTTTGTAAATTTTAACGTATCATGCTTTCAACAAAATATCACTATGATTATTAGTAATAAACTATAAAATCTATATTGAGCTTTTGACCTTGATTCAGTATACTAGTCTTACAGCCAAGATGTGCCACTCTCTTAGAAAAAACAAGAATAAAAACAAAATGAAGCATTGCGTGCTGGGGCACACCAGTACACACCAGTGCACACCAGTACACACCAGTACACACCAGTACACACCAGTACACACCATGTTCTCTTTGTTGGTGCAGTGCTCCGGGCTCTTGTTATTGGAGCAGTACATGGGACGGTGGCACATGGAGATGATCCACGGCCGCCGGGCTCGATTCTCCGGCTTGTTCGCTTCCTACAGACGAACATACACAACAGTGTACAAACAAGTACTGACACAGCATCAACTGTACCGTCTAGCCAGACAAACAGGTACTGACACAGCATCAACCGTACCGTCTAGCCAGACAAACAGGTGCTGACACAGTATCAACTGTACAGTCTAGCCTGACAAACAGGTGCTGACACAATATCAACTGTACCGTCTAGCCAGACAAACAGGTGCTGACACAGTATCAACCGTACCGTCTAGCCAGACAAACAGGTACTCACACAGTATCAACTGTACCGTCTAGCCAGACAAACAGGTGCTGACACAGTATCAACTGTACCGTCTAGCCAGACAAACAGGTACTGACACAGTATGAACTGTATCGTCTAGCCAGACAAACAGGTACTGACACAGTATCAACTGTATCGTCTAGCCAGACAAACAGGTACTGACACAGTATGAACTGTATCATCTAGCCAGACAAACAGGTACTGACACAGTATGAACTGTATCGTCTAGCCAGACAAACAGGTACTGACACAGTATGAACTGTATCGTCTAGCCAGACAAACAGGTACTGACACAGTATGAACTGTATCGTCTAGCCAGACAAACTACTACTGTATGTCACTGGGAATTATCATCTCCTGGCGTCTTCCTTATATGTTCCACTGCATCCTTACAACTTAAGAGACTACAACTACCAACAACTACCAACAACTACCAACAACTACCAACAACTACCAACAACTACCAACAACTACACACAAATATAACTTTCATCACTGCATAACTACCAGATTCGTAATTACGCTAATTCCATTATTCCGGCGGTAGGATTTTACACATGTATGCGATAAAATTCTATCTTTTAATGTTCTATTAACCTTTGTTTGTGTTTTGCCATGGTGTTATTTATATTTCAGTTATATTTACAATTATTTGCATGTTATCGTGTATTTTTTTTACCAATTCGACTGGGTATTATTAGAATAATAAAAACAAACATAATTTACTGCATTTTATTTTCTGTATATATTGTTTGTGTTGATATTCCATCCTCAAGTTAATATATTCGCGTCATACGCATTTAGCCTTTGACTTTTGGTGAATCCACCTGAACAAAATAGGAATTATACTTTGCTCCAGATACCATAGCAACCAATGAAATGCCTTGCAGAGATTTATCTTAGCTGTAGCTGATCTCACACCTGTTTCAGGGTCTAACTTCCACCATTTCTTGAGTCCACGACCTGTTGCCACCAATACCACCTCCTACATCCAACTTATTTTAAGCCTACCTCCCACTACCTCCCAATTATTAGGATCAACCTCCCATCTCCCATTTCCTGCGACACCCCTCATACCCGGGTGAGGTATGTCAATTGTCTGATAACAGCTGACTTAAAAATAACTTTCGCATTACACTTAAATTTTTTATTACTGTATTTTGTTGATACCGTATGTCATATAATTGACACACAAAGCATACACACATATACAGCTGTATATAGGTGAAATGTCCATCAGATGCAGTTACTTTGATAAGTCACTTAAATTACAAATATCGTGTGTTGCGTATCAATCAGTAGTTGACGCCACTAGTGTTATGTACCGTCGTGTTATTATCCGCAAGTGGTACCTCCATTTCACACATATTAATACCTTAAAGTCGTTCTCCACCCACTTGTACTGATAGGCGATCTGTTGCCAACTGTAACTCGTGTAATAGTACTACCTACCTTAAGGTCGTCCTCCACCCACTTGTACTGATGGGCGATCTGTTGCCAGCTGTAACTCGTGTAGTAGTACTACCTACCTTAAGGTCGTCCTCCACCCACTTATACTGGTGGGCGATCTGTTGCCAGCTGTAACTCGTGTAATAGTACTACCTACCTTAAGGTCGTCCTCCACCCATATGTACTGGTGGGCGATCTGTTGCCAGCTGTAACTCGTGTAGTAGTACTACCTACCTTAAGGTCGTCCTCCACCCACTTGTACTGGTGGGCGATCTGTTGCCAGCTGTACCTCGTGTAATAGTACTACCTACTTTAAGGTCGTCCTCCACCCACATGTACTGGTGGGCGATCTGTTGCCAGCTGTAACTCGTGTAATAGTACTACCTACCTTAAGGTCGTCCTCCACCCATATGTACTGGTGGGCGATCTGTTGCCAGCTGTAATTCGTGTTGTAGTACTACCTACCTTAAGGTCGTCATCCACCCACTTGTACTGATGGGCGATCTGTTGCCAGCTGTACCTCGTGTAATAGTACTACCTACTTTAAGGTCGTCCTCCACCCACATGTACTGGTGGGCGATCCGTTGCCAGCTGTAATTCGTGTAGTAGTACTACCTACCTTAAGGTCGTCCTCCACCCACTTGTACTGATGGGCGATCTGTTGCCAGCTGTACCTCGTGTAATAGTACTACCTACTTTAAGGTCGTCCTCCACCCACATGTACTGGTGGGCGATCTGTTGCCAGCTGTAATTCGTGTAGTAGTACTACCTACCTTAAGGTCGTCCTCCACCCACTTGTACTGGTGGGCGATCTGTTGCCAGCTGTAATTCGTGTAGTAGTACTACCTACCTTAAGGTCGTCCTCCACCCACTTGTACTGGTGGGCGATCTGTTGCCAGCCGTAGTTCGTGTAGTAGTAGTACTCGGACGAGAAGGAAATAACGTGCACTTGACCAAAGTTGAAACTGCACAGACAGATAAATGATAAAAACAATTGAGATGATCTTGAGTCTTGCATGCGATGCATGCAAAATGTTAACATTAACCTGGGGTTGATTGCTGCGGATACAGGTAGCGAAAACTATTAAATGGGCGATTTGTTTCAAGCTAAAACACCGATGTTTGTCACGGAAACATCGACTATAGTTTTAAAGCAATGTACCACTCCTAAATAACACAGCCATACACTAGCATTTCTTAATATGGCATGGACAAGGTCCATGTTTTCCGTGTGTGTACCTTTGGTGGTGAACAGGGGAGGGGAACATCCAAAATGAAGGAGCAATGTACCCTTCAGTTACGTGGGTTGTTTGTAGGTGCACAGTGTTGCCATTTGGAAATGCCTCCTAATCATACATATATAATCACATACGCCATGTTTTATGACTTTGTTAATAGCATAGACCCCTGATTGCTCTCAATCATCTTACGTTTGATACCAAATAAACCAGTAGCAAAGTAATTGGCACAGTGAGTAAATTAACTAATACACAATTCACGATTAATAAATGAAACAAAAAGAGGACGTTTGTCTGGCGTACAATACTCACCTGAAGAACATCCCATTACCATCGCCACCAGGCATCGTGAATCTGCTCTTGTAGTTGGAGAAATTGCTAAAAGAAAATTGCATATCTTCAGATAGTTCACAAGGAATAAAATCTGATAAGACCATTACGTTACTTAGATTTGGTCCTCTTATCAAATTCACGGATAACAGAATCAGCTGTTTTGCGGAATAAAATATATTGGTAGGACAGAATCATTCCCTATTCTCTATTAAAATGCGTCCACTGACTATGTACTAAATTGACAGCTACATTCAAGGTGTCTCATAATTTTACAATACCATTTGATTCTGACTAATTCAGCAGGCATATCATTAATAACATGGTAAATGTTACCTACATATACCCTATTTCACAATGAAATAGGGTATATGATAAATACCGGCAAACAAGTTGTTTGCAGTCTACGCAAATCCTAATAGGTGAATAAGGCAAATAATCAAGTGTTTTAGGTACGAAATACCATGGAACCTAAAAGTTCAATACAAAAAGCTGATTTCTGCACCACAGATCCCTGAAAGGGTCTAGACTAACATACTAAAAATCCACGTAAATCCACTTTGAGCTAACCGCAGAATCCAAGATGGCGTCCAAGATGGCGGCGACCTGTTGATTAACTATATAACTTCTGTTAGAGGGCAAATGTTAGTATCTGGGGTGGGGGGGAGTTCTACCATACTCTATCCAACGAACACCATTAAAACCCCATACAGTCACAAGAACATGCATTTATGTCATTTTTTATTATAATCAGGTGCGAAACCGCAGGAAAAGGTTAGAGTAGAATAAGACAGCCAGCCAGGTTACTGTCGTAATTGGTTGAAAGAAAAGCGTGAGGCCAGATATGGATCTGACATTGTTGCAACATATCCCAGTAGTATATTGAGAGTGGTCTGCTTTCGAGATAAAGTTTACCGCATCCTGAAGAAGAAATGGGCAGCACAAAAAAACGGACACTCGGAGGGCGAGATTGCCGAAATGGCAGCTATGCTGGTCAAGAATGCAATCAGGATTACTGCATACGAAACTGATGCATTCCCTGCTATAAGCAGCAGTGAGTCTCTTGTTAGCCTGCTCCTCCAGGTCTACTTCAAAGGTTTATCCAGAGTGTCAACACCTCGCAAGACTCGAACAGCATGCCTGTGAGGAGGAAGTGTGTAGCTACTGGTCAGGCCATCATAGCTGCATGCCGCCCAAGGTCGTACTTTCTCTCCTTTGCTGGCTTTGGCAACGTTTATCAACAAGACGTACGGGTGGAGGGAGGCAGCTACGACTCATTTGAAGAACTACCAAAAGCGAGCAATCCGTCTTTCTGTACAAAGGACCCCTGTTTGGCGGTGATCACAAGGACTTACTAGGCAGACTCGTGGTTTCCAACACAGGTCATGTACGGCACGTACGCAGCGACCGACTGCACCTGGTTCATGAAGGCGTCCCCAACAGCCGCATTGTCCTACACAACATAATGGGACATCCTTGAGAATAACCAAATATATTAATAACATTAGTTACATAGACTGAGCTACGGTGTGTAAGGTAATCTCTCTGAATAATCAAATACAGTGTACTGAAAATGCACCATTGGTACAAGATTTAATGGAAGGTTTGGACAATAATAGCCAATATATATATATATATATATATATATATATATATATATATATATATATATATATATATATATATATACAGATGATCTGGACATTCCCTATCAGTCTGTGTGGCTGTAGTATGTCATGTCCCATTATGTTGTGTAGGACAATGCAACTGTTGGAGATATATATATATATATATATTTATATATATATATATATATATATATATATATATATATATATATATATATATATATATATATATATATATATATATATATATATATATATATATATATATATATATATATATATATACATGAGAGGGGGTGACCGCTCACACGGCACAATGTCTACCAATGTGCATAATTTTCTATATATGCAATATCACGAAAACTACTGAACTTATTTCATTATATTTTTACTGTGACCTATTTATTTATTGAAAAATGTAGGTCAGGCAGCAGGTTAGATTCAGCGTTAGGGTATAGGTTAGATATACGTTTTGGGTTAGGGTTGCGGTTAAGGAATCCTAACCGGTTGAGAATTTTTTTTCAAAGAATCACCCTTGGTCAGTCAAAAAAATGGGTTCAGTAGTTTTCGACATATTGCATTATAAATATATACTGAAATGTCGGGGTTAATATCTTGATTTCATAGATCATGACTGTACCCAATCGTAAATCAATACTCACCGTATCCATGTCGTAAGCAAAATCACCTGCAGAAACATAAAGATACTTTCTACAGTTCACATAAGCTGACTAATTGTTTCTGCACAAATCATGACACTGCATTTACCGAATATTTATCCATGAAAGTGTTTTAACTTGCACATTGCAGATGCAATCATAAAAGTAAACATCAGGTACACATTTAACTTTATCATCATTTAACACAACAAGGCATAACAATTGGTTTTATTTGGATTAAATTCATTTTAAAGTATGTAAACGACTACAATTATATATTTCAGTGACCGTGACCCTCATATCTGAAAGATAAAAACTTGTAAAACATGTAAACGTACCGTCCCAATATTTCATCAGCGTTAGGCCTGTTTATAATTTCAACACTCATGCTGCAGTCAGCGCAGTCTGCCAGCAACTAATTAAACCAATATCAGTTATTTGCACTATACGAACCAACATGAAAGATTGCATCGAAATGTCCTCGTTGGGTCTCCTCTTGCAGTCTACTGAGCGACTGGGCGTTCTCGTTGCCCATGTCACCAAACACGGCCAGTCTGACAGCCCAGTTGGTCCCATTCTTCATGGCCTTGAAGTTGTACATATCGCTCCAACCAAGCGGACTACCCACGTGGTACTCTGCAGTAAATGTCGTCTAATCATGTCATGATTAGCGTGTGTCATTTCAAATAAAATCATGTGTTTTTGTTTGTACTGCCAACTAAAGTTCTTCAAGACTAGACCAGGTTTAGGAGATACATGCATACATACCTACATGCATGCATGCATGCGTGCATACATTAATCAATAATAATAATAATAATAAATTCGGGTAACTACAAGCATATAACGATTTATTTAAAAAAAATTATAGATTACATGAAACGTTAATGGTTGCTTTAAACACTTTCACTGTTAACAAAACAGGAGCCATGTAAACCATTATCACTCACTATATTGCCTTCCAGGCACAAGTCCAGTCATCTTAACACGATGCATGTACAACACTCTCTTCTGTGACCCGCCGTCAACAAACGTTTCCTCGATGCCCTTCGCAACCAGACCGAGATCATTAAGGCCGTACTCGACGACCGAGACATCGGTTGAGCTGTCGGTTACCCAGGTGGCGACCATTTCTGTGGGCCCATCTGAAACAAAACAATTCATATTTACTATTAACACTGAATATAAAGATATGCTCTTATCGGGTATCTTATCGGGTATCCAGTCCTCGGTACAGCTGACTGAGCTGAGTGAACTGTGGCAAATGTAGGGTGAACGAAATCGACACAAGTTTCGAAATGGCAGCAAGAGGATTCGAACCCTGTTTCTTCTGATTGAGAGTTCGGCGTGCTAACCCTATACTGAAAATGTGTAAACACAAGGTAATATTTTTTATTAGGCCTCTGTTCACCAATGTCCAGATCACAATAGTCTGCAGACAATCAATTCAAAGCAGTGCTCCTAACCTGCAATTTGCCATCCAGGCAAGGAGATGGTTCTGGCTGATACAGTGTCATGTCAGCCATGCTTAGTCGGAAAGAAGATTTCAAGAGCTATACGTCCAGATAACATTTGTGTTCAGTTCTCAGCTCAGAAACTGTAGGCAATGCGCCTGGTGGTGCGAGCCGGCACTGAACTGCAGAGTTTGATGGCAACGATCATCAACGGTTGGCCTGGACACCAACGGCTGCGGCCAAAGCTGTTGATACCTAATTGGCCTTACCGAGACGAGTTATGTGTCAATGACGGTCTCGTTTTGAAAGGGATCACATTGCGCGCATACAGGTGTATTTTGAAATGGGATAAACAATGATACTGAGTCCATCCGGAAGTGTAACGTCTGTCAAGAGCTGCAAAGAGAACACTCGCATGAAAAGTCCATATTACATATTCTTACCAAATCGTGTCAGATTGTGGGCGCATATCTTTCCGACCTGATCATCAAAGACTACTGCTCTATTCAGCAAGATGAAGTCAGTCTTCGCCAAGCATGGCATACCTCAACGAGACGTCACCAACAACGGAGAACATTACAGCAGTCTCGCCGGAAGTGTAACTAACGAGGTTTCGATCATGTCATGTGAAACCCGTATTGATCATTCAATCATATCCTAAGGTGATATATTTGGCAAAATTAACTGAGCCGCGTCACGGACGCTTCTGTCGTGACTCGTGTGGTTGAGAGATGAAGTCCACAGCAACTTACACATCACATCTACCCAACGTCTGGAATATTTTACTTCCCCTGGCATAGACACCACATAGACACGGCTTTTTCGTGTCTCTTCCAAAAGGCACAGGCACGTTGGGGTGAACGTTGGGGTGAACGTTGGGGTGAACGTTGGGGTGAACGTTGGGGTGAACGTTGGGGTGAACGTTGGGGTGAACGTTGGGGTGAACGTTGGGGTGAACGTTGGGATGAACGTTGGGGTGAACGTTGGGGTGAACGAAATTGCCCAAGTTTCGAAACGGCAGCAGGTGGACTAAAAATCCGTTCCTCGATTGACAGCTCCGTCGAGCTACCGGGTCCCACTACCCGCCCCATTATCCGCCCCACTATCCGCCCCATTACCCACCTCACTACCCGCCCCACTACCCGCCCCACTACCTGCCCCACTACCCGCCCCACTACCCGCCTCACTACCCGACCCACTACCCGCCCCACTACCCGCCTCACTACCCGCCCCACTACCAGCCCCACTACCCGCCACACTACCTGCCCCACTACCCGCCGCACTACCCGCCCCACTACCCGTCACACTACCCGCCTCACTCCCCGCCCCACTACCCGCCCCACTACCCGCCTCACTACCCGCCCCATTAGCCAGCGGAATTTCTCTACAGCAGAAAACTGACATCGAATCCCCCGTGGACATCCAACACGAGACCCCATTGAGAGAAGACGCGGAAGCTAGACTGGCCGAACGACACCGACAAGAGCAACATGACATCTATGACCGCATAGGTGCAATATAATTCGCACAACTCGCCCGCGGACAAGCTGTTCGAGACGGTGACCCTCTCACGACGGAATGACAACCGGCGACAGTGGTCAACACATGTGCCAAGCAGACATCCTACGATGTCGAATCAGCAAATGGCGACATAGTGCGTCGATACCTCCATCACATTCGCGAGACAATCGTACGAGACAACCTACCAGCGAATATAAGGAAAGAATCCAGTGGTCCAGTCGCAGGAACTGCAGCTGATTGCGAAGCCTAGGTTGTGATGTAACGGCATCTGCCGGTGGAAGGAGCCCCCTCAACAGGTGGCGAAATTAGTCCGTTCCGAGTTTCGCTCTAGATCTGGGCGGTGCGTGTAGTACGGAGACTATATCGATTTTCATACTATGTACTGCATCATGATTTGTATTTCTTTATTTATGAAATGAG